>PISX010008205.1:0-83434 GCA_004024625.1 Mellivora capensis | reverse complement strand
GATGGAACTAGAGGGTATCATGCTTAGTGAAATCAGTCAATCAGAGAAAGACAACTATCATATGATATCCCTGATATGAGGAAGTGGAAATGCAACATGGGGGACTAGGGGGGCAGAAAAAGAAGAAAAGAAACAAGATGGGATTGGGAGGGAGACAAACCATAAGTGACTCTTAATCTCACAAAACAAACTGAGGGTTACGGGGGGGAGGGGGTCGGGAAAGGGGGGTGGGGTAATGGACATTGGGTTGGGGAGGGTATGTGCTATGGTTAGTGCTGTGAAGTGTGTAAACCTGGCGATTCACAGACATGTACCCCTGGGGATAAAAATTTGTTTATAAAAAATAAAAATTAAAAAAAAATTATAAACATTTATGGAATTAAAAAAAATTAACCAACAGATCAATAAAAATGTGAGAATAGATTAGAAAAAAAAATAAAATAAAATAAAAATTGAAGAAATTCAAAACTTCATTTATCACTTGATGTTCAGAAGTTATTCTTTGGTGGAGGAAGTATTCTGATTTTCAGGAAAAAGCATTAGCTCAGGTCTGATTTCCAAAAATTTCATGAAAATTGTGCACTTCCCTTTCCTCTCAGTAGTCACCTTAATAGATGGCTACTGGCAGATTTAGAGAAGTTTACGGTGGGGGAACATTTTTGTGAAGTGTTAAGAGATTCATCATCAGTGAATTTGTCCTCACTTTACTTCAGTGGGCTCTGGAACTTTCCAGGGGATTCAAGTCCAAGAGTTTGTTTAGGGACAATGAATCTCCATTTGGAGTTAAGTCTGAGGTCAGATTTCCATTTGCCAAACTTAGATTTTTACCTTTGTTTAGTATGCATGAAGGATTCTTGACAGCAGATCATTTCTTTTCTTCAAAGGACCCGGCAATTTATTTGCTAATGTCAAAGGTCGCTGTGGGTGAGACTGTTCTAATTAGCAGTTTGGACCTCCTGCCTATTATAGTGGTCACTTTTACTTTGCCTGTGGCAGATCCTCTTAAAATTTGACCTCTTCCACCCTGGAATACAATTATTTTCAGTGAAGTAAGGGAGCCCATTTCAAGGCCAGAACCTCCAAACCATATTCTTGGTCGAAAAGAGAAAAACCATCCTAATAACTTTACGACTGACTGGTTCTACCCTCACTAATATATTTCTCAGTTTCTCATTGAGAAAAATAACTCTGGGACCCCATAATTGAAATGATATGGGTAGTGGGCAAGTAAGCTATGCAATAAGTTATGTGCAAAATTCTCACCTTTCTAGTTGGATGTCATTCCATTATATTAGTTCAATACTTTTCTCTACATTATTCTGAGGAATTTTTATCATTTTACCTGGGGTTAGAGAACTAACCCTAATTTCCAGGTTTTAGACAAGGAACCTAAGGAATGGAATTACTGCCTATCCTATATATCGAGCTTATCAAACAAGTGCATTTAATGTGGAATCTCTAGTGGGTACACTAATGTTGATAAATTCAGCAGAATCACAATTTTCTTTCTTCCTATTCTACTATCACAGAACCCATTTATTGTAAATTGCCTGATTTTATATTTCTAATATAAATTAACAAAACCTTATGTGTGTTTGTTTGTTTCCTGTGGAAGCACTCCCTTCTCATATATGACTTTATGATTATCTCTTTGGGAAGTGCTGGCATATGAATCTGATTATAGGTCGGTGAGATTCCCTTGTTCCACACTTTCTTCTTTCCATCATGTAAACCAAGTCTAGAATATTTTTTTAAGATTTTTTATTTATTTGTTTGACACACAGAGATCACAAGTAGGCAGAGAGGCAGGCAGAGAGAGGGGAGAGGGAGAAGCAGACTCCCTGCTGAGCAGAGAGCCCAATACAGGGCTGGATCCCAGGACCCTGGGATCATGACCTGAGCTGAAGGCAGAGGCTTTAACCCACTGAGCCACCCACCCCTAGGTCTAGAATATTTTACACTGCAACCAGATTCAGTATTCCTTTCCACTCAGATTTCATTACTTATTTTGGAGACTGAGACCTACAAAACAGGGATCTACTACTGGTGTATTTTATCCTATTGAAGTTTGATCACACGCTTGAGGATAAACTCTTGATTTAAATGGATGCTATTGAAATATTGTATAATAAAATTAACTCTAATAATGATATATGCAATTAGTGATTCAAGACTATAGAAATGTGCATATATTTCTGTTTTAAAATGGTAGAATAAAGATCACTATCTTACCTTATTCTAATAGAAATTTAAGAAATTCTTTAAGTTCAAGTACAACATATGAATAAATAAAACAGAGAACACTGAAAAGGATGCAGCAATAGTGTCTAATCTGAGGATAGGCTTAGAGACACAGTCATGATTTAAGCGCACACACACTGTGAGAGAGAGAGAAAAAGAGAGAGGGATTCCTTGTGTACTTTACTTTTTTGTCTCTTTCTTCTTGATGCCTGTGTGAAGGAACTGTCTTCTGGGTTATTCAGAGAACATATTGGAAGACTCTGTGTATGTGTATGTGTGTATGTACATGTCAGGGAGGAGAGATCACTCCTGCTAAATTAACATCATTTCTAAATCCCCAATTGTTCTTATTATCAAAGAATTTCTGACACTTCAACCAAATTTAGCAAGGAAAATACTCAATACACCTCTTTTTAGGCTGCTTTCTTTTATATTGTCATATGTGACAGTATTCTAGATTCTTTGGTTTGCAATTAAAAAACCCAGTGGAAAGAAAAAAAAGTTAATTTTGATCAGTTAGATGTGTTCATATTCACATAATAAACTATATGTTTCAATTTGACTGTCTTTCCTATATATTTCTAGGAACCCCGCAGAAATGACCCAAAACTCTCCTTAGGGAGCTTCTCTTATATCCACTCACATCCCATATCCTGGTGGAGGTGGATTTCAATAGTGGGAAACCTAAGAAACAGATTCATAATGACACATTTCAATTTGCATTTACTAAGTTACTAAGTTACAGAAAACAGCTGGTAAATATACTTGATGGAAAAGAAAAAATGTGTATTACCTGTATTCAAAAAGTCTGAGAACATTAGAAAAATTAACTCAAAATGGATGAAAGACCTAAATGTAAAACACAAAACTTTAAAACTCACAGAAAATAGCATAGGGAAAAATTTAGATGACCTTGGCAATGAATTTTCAGACACATTACTAAAGGCAAAAGCCATGAAAGAACTGATAAGTGAACTTAATTAAAATTGAAATTATTCTCAAGACAGTAAGAAGACAGGCCATAAGGTAGGAGAAAAAATATTTGCAAACTACATATCTGACAAAGAACTGTTAGCAAAAAATGCAAAAAAACAACAACAACAACAAAAAACCCCACAAATGCAAAAAAAAAAGCAACCTTGCCAATATTCAACAATAAAATACCAAATAATCTCACTTCAAAGTTGACAAAAGATCTGAAAACACACCTTACTAAAAAAAGACATAAAAATAATTTTTATAAGACCTACAAATGGCAAATAAGCATATAAAAAGATGTTCCACATCATGTCATGAGAGCACTGCGAAGTCAAGCAAGGAAAAACCACTACGTGCCTCTTATTGGCAAAAATCCAAAGCACCGACAACACCAAACCCTGCTGAGAATGGGAATCAAAAGGTCTCTCATTCACTGCCCTCGGGAACGCAGACATTGGCTAATTTTTTTTTTAAACAGATTTTTATGTATTTGACAGACAGATCACTAGTAGGCAGAGAGGCAGGCAGAGAGAGAGAGAGGAGGAATCAGGCTCCCCACTGAGCAGAGAGCCCGATGCAGGAGTCCATCCCAGGACCCTGAGATCATGACCTGAGTCAAAAGCAGAGGCCCAACCCACAGGCCCAGCCCACTGAGCCACCCAGGCGCCCCAGACATTGCCTAATTTGAAAATGTTTGGCAGTTTCGCATAAAACTACAAATAGCATGACTAGAGGAACCAGCAGTTGCACTTTTTGGTGTTTACCAGAAGGAGTAGAAACATTGTTTCCACACAAGATGTTTCTAACAGCTTTCTTTATCCTTACCCACGCTTGGAAGCAACCAGGATGTCCTTCAGCCAGTGAGTAGATAAATAAACTAGAGCAGGTCTGGACAAGGAGACGTTATTCAGCACTAAAAAGAAATGCATTACATGGGGCGCCTGGGTGGCTCAATGGGTTAAAGCCTCTGCCTTTGGCTCAGGTCATGATCTCAGGGTCCTGGGATCCAGCCCTGCGTTGGGCTCTCTGCTCAGCAGAGAGCCTTCTTCCTCCTCTCTCTCTCTCTCTCTGCCTCTCTGCCTACTTGTGATCTCTCTGCTGTCAAATAAATAAATACAATTTAAAAAAAAATGTTTCCAAGCCTTAAGTCTACAAGAGCACAGAAGGGTTTTATGAGAGTGAAGCTATTCTACATGATATTATAATAGTGGGCACCTGTCATTATATTCATGAAAGCATATGGCATATACAACTCTAAGAGTGAATCCTTAAGCAAACTATGGACTTAGGTAATACTGTTATTTCAATTTACGTTTATAGATTGAAATAAATGTAGCACTTTGTTGGGGGACATTGATAGAGGGGGAAATGGTGCATGTGTGGGAACAGGAGGTATACCAGAACTCTCTTATTTTCTGGCCAATATTGCTGTGAACATAAAACTGCTCTAAACATGTCTACTTTTGAAATAATTTTTTTAAAAGGCTGATAGTTGATAAACACGCACACTGTCTCTCTGTTTTTCTCTTGAAATTTTTGGAGTTTGGAGAAAAGAAATTAGAGTCAGACTAAGTATTCTGGAAAAGACCTTTTAATTAAGACTTAGATGATAATGTAGGAATCGGCTCTAAATTGATTGATCACATATGAGGTAGTCAATATTTCACATGGGAAATTCTTAAACCTTATGCATAATTGGACTTTTTGAAAAAAGTATATATTTATTAATTTTTAGAGAGAGAGTGCACAGGGGCCAGGGACTCGGCAAGAGGGAGACTCTCAAGCAGACGCTGGGCTGAGTGCCACAGAGCTTGACACAGAGCTCGATCTCAAGACCCTGAAATCAGGACCTGAGCTCAAACCAACAGTCCATGCTTACCCAACTGTACCACCCTGATGCCCCATGCCATGGGACTGGTTTAAAGTCTAAAGAAGCCATGAATCCCTACTTAAAACTTACAAAATAAAAACACAAAATAAAACACACAGTATTTTATTATTTTTTTTTAAGATTTTATTTATTTATTTGATAGACAGAGATTACAAGTAGTCAGAGAGGCAGGCAGGAAGAGAGGAGGAAGCAGGCTCCCCGCTGAGCAGAGAGCCTGATGCGGGGCTTGATTCCAGGACCCTGAGATCATGACCTGAGCCGAAGGCAGAGGCTTTAACCCACTGAGCCACCCAGGTGCCTCAAACACACAGTATTTTAAAGGAAACCAATTATATAGTTAATAAAATATTACTTTTAAATTGTGATATATAAGTATTTGTATTCATTTCTTTATTATTATGGTTAAATAAGTACTCCTATGTTCTGAAAGGATTGGTGTGCGTGCACGATATTTTTGGATATATGTAATAAATCATATGTGATATAAAATTCTGTGATTCCGTTGGTGTTAACTGATTATTACTACTGCTATAACTAGGATTTGCTGCTTGCATTCAAGATAAAAGTAGATTCTTAATTTCAGTTGGAAATACATAGATATGCCATATTTTTTAATCCATTCATCTTTTGATGAACGTTGGGTTGTTTCCGTATTTTGGCTATTGTGAATAATACTGCATCATGGGGGCAGAGATATTTCTTTGAGAACCTGAATTCAATTCTTTTGGATATATACCTAGAAGTGGATTCCTAGGCTATATGAAAGATCTATTTTTAATTTTATGAGGACACTCCATACCTTTTTCCTTAGCTGCAGCACTATTTTGCATTCCCAGTGCACTGTACAAAGGGTTCAATTTCTCTACTAACTTGTTATTTTTTTGTTATTGTTATTGTTGTTGGTTTTTTTTGTTGTTGTTGTTATTTTGTTTTGTTTTACTTTTTGTTAATAGCTATGCTAGCATGTAAAAGGTGATATCTCTTTGTAGTATTGACTTACAGTGTTTTGGTAATTCATAATGTTGAATGTTTTTTCATATACCTAGGTTCATTTATAGGTCTTCTCTGGAGAAATATCTATTCAAGTCCTTTGCCCATTTTTAATTAGATTATTTGGGCTCCCCCCGCCCCATTTGAGTTCTTGGAGTTCCTTATGTATTTTGTAAATAAAACTTTCCTTAGATACATGGCTTACGAATATTTCCTCATTCCACAGTTTGCCTTTTCACTCAGTTGATTTTTTCCCCCTTGCTGTGCAAGTGCTTTTCAGTTTGATATAGTCCCACTTGTCTATATTTGCTTTTGTCACTTGTGTTTTGGTACCCTACCCATGAAACCATTACCAAGTTCAATGTCAAGAAGGCTTTTCTCTGTGTTCTCTTCTAGCAGTTTCACAGTTTCAGGTCTTACATTTAAGTCTTTAATCCACTTTGGTTGATTTTTAGGTATGGTGTAAGATAGGTGACTGATTTCATTTTTTCACTTCATTTTGCTCAGTGGAAAGGACAAATGCCACATCATTCCACTTATATGAGATGTCTAAAATAATCTGACTCATGGAATCAAAGAATCGAATAGTGGTTATCAGGCGCTGGGGTCCAGGGAAAATGGAGCCTTATTTTTCAATGGATATGAAGTTTCAGTTATGCTACATGAAATAAGTTTTGGAGATCTGCTCTAGAACACAGTGCCTGCAGTTAACAACACAGCATTATGCACTTCTCAACCAATGCTTCATTAAGAGAGTAAACCTCGTATTCAATGTTCTTACCCACCTCCCAATAAAAATAAAATAAAATAAAAACATAAAGGGAGACAAGAAAACTGTGGGAGAAGTTGGATATGTCTGTTATCTTGATGATGGTGGTGGAATCATGGGTATTTGCATATGTCCAAGCTCATCAACTTATACCCACTGAGTGCATGCAGTTCTTTATATCCCAATATATCTCCATAAAGCTGCTAAAAAATGGGAAAAATATTAAGAAAAAAAGAGATAAATAGAAATATATTTTTTTCTTTTTGGAGTTTAAGAGTCCCCTGAATTCTGTCCATGAACACCTTGGGGGAGTCATGGGACCCCAGACTCAGAAGCCTGATTTCATAATTAAACCTACTGCACTTACTATATCCTGGACTTTGTATTGAATACTTTATAAAATATGAGTGGTTTCTTTATAAACTTTAATATAAAATTTCTTTATAAACTTGAAGTTTAGTCAATGAAAAGAAGAGAACATAAATTGAAATTCTAGAAGGCATATTTAGACAAAGCATAAGAAACAAGATTAAAACAAGGAGACTTATTTAATAATGGAATGGACCACCATCATAGAAAATCAACCCTATTTCTATAAAGGTAGTCAAAAGACAGATGGGTGAGCAACAAGTAGGCAATAAAAACAGTTCTCCATGCTTGCAAATTTAAATTAGATTATGTAAAATTTTATGCCCAACTTTTGTACCGTGACTTTTAATTATTGATTTCAAAGCAAACAAAAATCCTTCACATTTTCTTTTCTTTTTTAGAAGTTAATTAATGTTATATTCATAATTCTACTGGCTTTTCCAAAATAAAAAAAATGCATCCTAATTACAGAAAATACAATCATTGGAGAAATACATAACACTTATATGCATAAACAAAGGATAAAGTACCTTAGATTTGCTCCCTCTCAAGGAAAAGAAAATATGATTTACCTATGCATATTCCTCTTATTAGTCATCTTTCCTTCCAATATACTTAAAACTGAAATGACTTGAACAGGATTAAAAAAGAAAGGTTTATCCATTCACTTGGTATTGTGAGTATTTTGAAAGCTGAAAAATTCAGCACCCTCCATGTAAATAACTTAATATTGAAATGTTTCAAATAAAAATACCTGTAACTCGGAGTAGAAGGTCTTATAGTTTGTGATTGTGCAGTAGTTACCTGAAAATGTTTTCCATGACCCATTTATCTTGCCCTTGGATGCAGAGTATGTCCAAGTACAGAGAGCCCCCACTTTATGAGTTTGCATTTCTCCATTCATTTTTTTTAAGATTTTACTTATTTATTTGACAGAGAGAGACACAGCGAGAGAGGGAACACAAGCAGGAGGAGTGGGAGAGAGAGAGAGACAAGCTTCCCACGGAGCAGGGAGCCCAATGCGGGGCTCTATCCCAGGACCCCGGTATCAGGACCCAAGCCGAAGGCACATGCCCAACGACTGAGTCCCCCAGACGGCCCGCTCTCCATTCACTTTATCCGACACTTACATTAGTACTTGTTTTCACTTACTGAAAGAAACTCAAAGATTTTTGCTTTTGTGATAAAAGGCAAAAACCAAAGCAGTATTCAGTGCTTTGCAGCAAGCCCCAGCAGCAGGAGTGGCACCGCCAAGCAACCTCCCTGGGAACCATACTCACTATCTTAGCTCTATCTTGGTGCATATTGTACATCTGTTGGCAGGAAGTATCCTAAGCTATCAGAAAAGCCTAAGCCAGGTGAGGTTTGGGTTCTGGGAATGCTAAAAAAAAAATTCCATATAACTCAATGGAAAGTTATTCTTCACTTTAAGCCATTTTGGCTTAGGACAGGTATCATAGGAAAGCTCTACTTCGAGGTAGCAGGGGGAAAGTTGTATTTGTAACATGATACGTTCTCCACGTTGTTAATTCAGGTAATAAACATGGTGCTCCTTGGGCTATGCGAGTTTTTATGTTAAAGAAAGAAGAAATTCAGTGACCTCCTCTGGCATCAGACTGAATCCTAGACCTAGCTGTCCAATTTGAATATAGCGCATGACCATTAGTCATTCTAAATGATAAATTTATTAGCTTTCATGAAAAAAATAAACTAGAATCTGCCATTTCTTTACATATGGGCACAGTCGGAGTTGTTTTTTTTTTACAAAGCTTTATGGCCTCATGCAGTCATTATAACTATTAATACTACCATCATATTTACTCATTAAGGTTTACTTTTAATATTAGCACAGTCTGACACAAAGATAGTAAGAATAGGAAAACAACATATAGCACCTGAAAGAACACAATTTTACACTTTTTTCAAAGCATGTCTCTAGTATATAGCAATGATTGTAAAAATTCTATTTTTTCAGATTTGGTTAAAATAAGTTGACAATAAGTTTAATAGATTTTTAAATAGATATGAAGCAAATTTCCCTATATATGAGATCTTTATAGTTCAAAAAGTGTACACATTTGTGTCAATCATAGAAAACTAATTTATACTACAGGGTTTTCCAATCATGGAGTAGGTCTTAAAGAGACCATTCTGTCAACTAATATGATGATGTCTAAGATATATTTGGTCCACAACATTATGTAATTTTATAATGATTTTTATTATGTGTATATTTTATGGTTTCTTTTCTGGTGGATCTTAATATTTTGCATTGAAGTGTTCATAGTGTATCAATAGGAAAAAATGTCTTTATCAGGTTATTGAAAGTAATAAAACTATATAAGTGAAAACTTAATTGATTTTTAAGGGTAAATAAACTTAAACATAACAATTTTCCTTATACTCTATATACAATTTATCTACAGAGTTTAGCTTCTTACTGTTTTTATTGGTGCATAATGGTCGAAATTAGTAAAACGCAATCAATCCAAAAATTTTTTTAATATTTTATTTGTTTGAGAAAGAGAGAGAGAAAGAACAAGTGGGAGGAGGGGTAGAGAGAGGGAGAGACAGACTCCCTGCAGAGCAGGGACCTGAGCAAAAGACAGACACTTAACCAACTGAGCCACCCAGGCACCCTCAATCCAAATTTCAAAATATACTTCAATTAAAATGCATATTTAACCTCAAATGTTGAATCAAAATTTGGTTGCAATTGACCTCTTATAAGGTAAAACTTTCTAAATTTTTATGAAGCTGAATTGAAATGAATCTACATAACAGCAAAATTCCATCCTTAATTCAACTGATAAATGATTAAAGTCTCATTAGTTTACCTCAACTTTGTAGAACAAGCAATAAATAATATTAAAAATCATCAAATTAATAAGAAATAATAGGGAATTGTAATCTTGGATAGAGATCTCAGAAGTTGATATTAATCAGTTCATTTTATAAAAATATATGACACAGAAGTCATAAGTTTCTTTAAAAGAGATCATGTTTTTAAATTTTGGAATGGACCTACAAAAGTGATTTGGTGGAGGGAAATAATTTTAAATTGTATTGGTAAAATATAAAATGTGTTATACAGATTTCAACATCATAGTTAATTCTTTTCCCCAAAACATCTACCATAACTTCCCTAGTCTTTTCTAAATACATGCAAATTGTTCCTTCAAGCTGTAGCTAAAATAATATTTTGACTATGATACCTTTTCTGGGTTTCATGATAAAACTCTTTTTCTGTGTTTTGCAAATTTCTGCTCTATACTAGCTTGTACATTAATGTTGATTTATATTATTTTTTGTCTTTTTTTAAAAAAATAAACTATTTAAAGGGAATAAAATGTCAAAGTGTAAGTTTTCACTTTTTCTGCTTCTTCTCTGCAGAAGGAAACCCTCCTTTAAATCCCTACCAAGCATACACAAGCTCTAAATGTTTTCTACTGCTTTCTTCAGTTAACCAAACAGAGTAAACACATTATGTCTATTATACACAGAAAACTTTATTCCTTCTTTGTTTCTTAGTATTTCTGCATATGGAAATAAAATGATTCATTTAACATTTCTTCATGATTATTTACATTTTTCTTATTTCTATTACAATTACAGGAAATGCAGAAATGATCATCTCTACATATATGTAATCTGTGTAAATATTTCTGTATGATAGCTAGCTAGAACTTGAATCATTTGATAGGTGGAAATATATGTTGAAATTTTGTTTTCCCCATAACTTAATTCAAACCATCTTTCCGTGGGAGTATCTGAAAATATTGAGTTCCCCAAAGCTTTGCCAAACTCTAGCAATCTGAATAACTGAAAACTTTTTAATATTCTTTACATTTGCATTTTCTTGATTACCACTGAAGTTGAACTATATATATGAATGGCTTATTTCTATGCTAAGTTGAATATTGACTTCACTGCCTATTTTGGTGTATTGAATGATTTACCTGGTTTCCTTTTTTTGTTGATTTCTTGAATGTTTCTTTATTTTTATGACAATAATTTTATATACATTGCAAATATTTTCATTCATGTATCAATTTTTTAAATTAAAAAATAATATTTCTGAAGTGTTGATGTTGATATAGTTCAATATACAATATTTTCTTTACTTTCATTCCTTCTACTAAATATTATATATTTATACTCTTATATTTGATTTTAATCAATCTGATATTTGTTTGATAAATAGCAAAAGATAGGACTCTTATATAGACAGTAGTACCTATTAATATTATGTTTTCCATATGTTCTGCATATATGTCATATATCTTCCTTTTTAGATTCTACTTTTTAAAATGTTTTTATTTAATTTCAATTAATTAACATATAATGTATTTTTGGTATCAGAGATACAGTCCTATATAATACCCAGTGGTCATTATATCACATGCCCTCCTCAATGTCAACCACCCAGTTACCCTATCCCTCCATCCTCCTCCCCCTCTCCTCCTCTCTAACAACCCGCAGTTTGTTCCCTATGATTAAGAGTCCCTTATGGTTTGTCTCCCTCCTTGGTTTCATCTTGTTTTATTTTTTCCTCTCTTTCCCCATGATCCTCTGTTTTGTTTCTTAAATTCCACATATTGGGAAATCATATGATAATTGTCTTTCTCTGACTGACTTATTTTGTTTAGCACCATACCCTCTAGTTCCATCCATATCATTGAAAATGGCAAGATTTTGTGGGTTTTTTTGATGGCCATGTAATATTCCATTGAAAATATATACCATATCTTTTTTTTTTAAGATTTTATTTATTTATTTGACAGACAGTGATCACAAGTAGGCAAGAGAGGCAGGCAGGGAGAGGGAGGAGGAAGCAGGCTCTCCGCGGAGCAGAAAGCCCGATGTGGGGCTCGATCCCAGGACCCTGGGATCATGACCTGAGCCGAAAGCAGGTCATGCTTTAACCCACTGAGCCACCCAGGTTCCCCTATACCATATCTTCTTTATTTATTCATCTGTCGATGACATCTGGGTGCTTTCCATAGTTTGGCTGTTGTGGACATTGCTGTTATAAACATTGGGGTACAGGTGCCCCTTCCAATTATTACATTGTATCTTTAGTTTACAATTGCTGGGTCACAGGGGAGCTCTATTTTCAACTTTTTGAGGAACTTCCATACTGTTTTCCAGAGTGGCTAAACCAGGTTGCATTCCCACCTACAGTGTAGGAAGGTTCCCCTTTCTCCACATCCTTGCCAACATCTGTCATTTCCTGAGTTGTTAATTTTAACCATTCTGACTTGTGTGAGGTAGTATCTCATTGTGGTTTTGATTTGTATTTCCCTGATCCCAAGTGATGTTGACCATTTTTTCATGTGTCTGTTGGCCATTTGGATGTCTTCTTTGGAGAAATATCTGTTCATGTCTTCTGCCGATTTCTTGATTGGGTTATTTGTTTTTTGGGTATTGAGTTTGATAAATTCTTTATAGATTTTGGATACAAGCCCTTTTGGGTTTTCCACATAAAGTATCATGTCATCTGTAAAGAGAGAGAGTTACCTTGATCCCAAAACCAGACAAGGACCCTACCTAAAAGGAGAATTACAGATTAATATCCCTGATTAACATGGATGCAAAAATTTTCACCAAAATACTAGCCAACAGGATCCAATGGTACATTAAAAGGATTATTTACCATGACCAAGTGGGATTTATTCCTGGTCTGCAAGGTTGGTTCAACATTCACAAATCAATGTGATACACTACATAAATAAAAGAAAGAACATGAACTGAATTATATGATCCTCTCAATTGATGCAGAAAAATCATTTGACAAAATACAACATCTTTTCTTGGATTAAAACTCTCTATAGTGTAGGGATAGAGGGAACATACCTTGATATCGTAAAGCCAACTCTGAAAAGCCCACAGTGAATATCATTCTCAATGGGGGAAAAACTAAGAAATTTTCCCCTAAGATCAGGAACATGGCAGAGAGGTCCACTGCAATTCAACATAGACCTAGAAGTCCTAGCCTTAGCAATCAGACAAAAAAGCAAAAACAAAAACAAAAACAAACAAACAAACTGCATTGGCAAAGAAGTCAAATTTTCACTCTGGATTCTGTTTTTTAATTGATTTTTCATCTTTTCATCACCAATAAAATGTTTTTAAAACAGTGTAACTTTAGGATGTGTATTAACATCTGGTAGATAGTGTGGGAGGTTTCTAGGAATTTCCAGATTGCCTGCTACTGGTTACACATACCTTCTCCTAGTGATTCAATTAAACACAATTGATTTTGCCTGGCAGTAATGGTCCCAAATCATTTGACCTTAAGATCAGGGGATTGGGGACGCCTGGGTGGCTCAGTTGGTTAAGCGGCTGCTTTTGCCTCAGGTCATGATCCCAGCGTCCCGGGATCGAGTCCCACATCGGGCTCCTTGCTCGGCAGGGAGCCTGCTTTTCCCTCTGCCTCTGCCTGCCACTCCGTCTGCCTGTGCTCACTTGCTCTCTCTCCCTCTCTCTCTGACAAATAAATAAATTTTTAAAAAAATTTAAAAAAAAAAAAAGACAGGGGATTAACTTGGTGGATCTGTCCTAACCACATGGCCTTTTAAAACTGAATCTATGGGTCAGATAGAGGGAGAATCAAAGATTCTAACCATAGATTCAACCTGCCATTGTTAGACTGGAAATGGGGTGGGGTGAGGGTAGGGAGCCTTATGGAAAAGAATGTGGAAGCCTCCCAGGACTGAGAAATAAATACATCCAGCTAACAGCTAGCAAGGAAATGGGTACCTCAGTCCTACAGTCACAAGGAACAGGATTTTGCCAATGTCAGAATAAGCCTGGAAGTGAATTCTTTTCTAAAATCCCCCAAAAGAACTTTCACTGGCTGATACATTGATTTCAGCCTTGGTATATCCTGTGCACAGAAACAAGATGTATCATGCTGAAATTCTGAGAACCATGAGATAATGAAGAGTTTGTTTCAAGTTTCTAAGTTTTTGGTAATTTTGGTAATTTCTGGTAATTTGTCATGTAGGTGACTGAAAATGAATATAATGTCAGTTTCTACTTTTGTGATCCTGTTCAGAAATTTTTCAGAAATTTATTGGCTGTTTTCATTCATTTTATTTCTACCTTACTTTATGCTGTGGTAAATGTTCTGTTTAGATTATATACTTTTCTGATGTCATATTCAGGTTATTTCCATTTCTTTAAAATCTTCCTTTTTCTAGGCTGACATATTTATTTCCATAGAGTGGGGGATTTATTCAACTTTTTCCCCACCATCCCCTTTTCCATTTTTCATATTTTATTTTACTTTTTCCCTTGTATTCTAGAGTTTGTCAGCTAGTCAGATTTGTTGAAGTGTTGTTTTGTTGATTTCCAAATATTACTTATTATATTTAGTTTTTTTGTCATTTTTTGTCTTCCCTTTCACATTTAACAACTTTTTAAAAAAGATTGTAATTATTTATTTGACAGACAGAAGAAGACAGCAGGAGAGGGAACACAAGCAGGGGGAGTAGGAGAGGGAGAAGCAGGCTTTCCACTGAGCAGGAAACCTGATGTGGGGCTCAATTCCAGGACTCTGGGATCATGACCTGAGCTGAAGGCAGAGGCTTAAAGACTGAGCGATGCAGGTGCCCCAACATTTAACAACTTTGATAGACTTTAAGGTCACTGTTGTTAATACATTCATTTTTTCCTTTTATTATTGCATTTATCTGGTATTGACATATCTGTTTACTTTCAACCATTTCAAAAACTTTTGTATTAAATGTGACTTTGGAATTCATCATATATTTGGATTCTGCTCTATGAACCAAAATTTGAGACTGTTTTCCCAATAATAGATGTGTTAGGATTGGTATGAAAAATACATTTAGTTTCAGAACAACTTTTAAAATATTACTGTATTTAAAATTGGATAATTTATTTAATGTTTATTATATAAATACATTTTACTATATGAACTATCTTTACTTATGCAGATCATTACTTTATAACCTTGTATTTGTTCCTTTGTCTCATTTATATTTTAGCTTTTTTTTTTTGAGGATGTAGAAAACCTATTCTTTTTCTTTAGAGTTACAATACTCTTTCTATTCTATTTAATTGTTTTTTATCATTCTACTTTGCTACTTCCTCTGTGGCATTCATTTTGGCTATGGCTTTATTAACTTTATCATCAGCAACTTAATTTTTTTTTCAAAGATTTTATTTATTTATTTGACAGACAGAGATCACAAGTAGGCAAAGAGGCAGGCAAAAAGAGAGAGAGGAGGAAGCAGGTTCTCCACTGAGCAGAGAGCCCGATGTGGGGCTCAATCTTAGGACACTGGGATCATGACCTGAGCCGAAGGCAGGGGCTTTAACCCACTGAGCCACCCAAGTGCCCTAACTTAATTTTTGTATATTGTTGAGTTGATACTTCTTCCTTAACTCCTATAATTTTTATTTGATATTAACATTCATAAAACACTATTTCAACACTTTAATCATGTTTTTGAATCATTTTTAGTCCCAATTTCACCTACTTATAGACAATATATATCTGTAGTTTGCCTTATTTGTTTTCAGTATTCCTTACCTCTTTATTTTTTCAATATTTCGAATGCTGATCAAATTTTCCTCATCTGTGCATGCCTACATGTCTTCCTGAATCATCCATTTGGAGCAAAGCAATTTAGAGAGGAGGTTGTAGTTGATTCGGGTTCTTTCTATTGATTTACTCGAAAGCTCTTTTGACAAAGCGTGTGCATGCCTGTGTGCATGTGTGTGTGTTTGTGCCCATGCATGTGTGTATGTGTGTGTGTATACATGTGTAGGCATCCTGCACCAATTCACTGGTAGCTGTCTTTTTTTTCTTTTTTTTTTCTTTGACTGTAGTTGATGCATAATGTTGCATTAGTTTCAGGTGTGCAACATAGTGATTCCACAAGTTTACATTGGCTTTAATGTGAGTCTCTGTCCTTAGTAGACTGGATCTTGTAAAACAATCCTTCTTGTTGCTCATCTCCAGGAATAGTCTATCTGCGGTTCCATGATTTCAAATGTCACTCAGGGAGGCTTTTAGAGTCAGTACAATTGTATTTCGGGCATAGACTTTGCTTCCCAGTGTGCACTTCTTAATTTGGAAAATCCTGTGCTCTGTAAGGTCTGCCTGGATGGTGGCTGCTCTTGTTCCTCCTTTCTCAGTCTGATCTAATAGTCACTGAACTTGGCAGCCCATCTTCATTTATGCTGTATTTGGAGAATAAAGGAGTTTTAAAAATCATTAAAAACTGTAATTATCATTTCTGTTCTTCATTTTCTTTATTTTCCTTGTCTTTCCTATTGTTTTAGAGAGCAAACTGAAGGAGAGACACGTTTTCTAGGTTACAACATCAAGGAATTTCTAAAAATAATTAATATACAACATATAGTTACATGCTCCTCTTTCAGAGCAAAAACATCATAAACTTGCTTTTTAAAATCCAATGCATGACTTTTAATTGTGTATGCATTCATATGTGATATATATAGGTACATGATACATATTGAAATAGTCAATAAATAATTTAATGAAATATGTATTTTGCAGCTTGCATTTTATTCAATATTTTATATTTTATTTTATTATTTAAAATTTATAGGTTGCAAAAAGGCACCCACTGATGGACCAATTTTTACAATTTTGCTACATTTCCTTTTTCATTCATTCTTTTCTACACATACACAAACACACATATATAATTTATTTTCTGAAAAACTTGGTATATAGTTAAAGACACTATGACAATTTTCTCTAAATAATTCAGTATATGTATCCTAAGAACAAGGATATTTCTTGCATACCACCGTTCAGTTGTCAAAATTAGAAAATTCAACACTGATGCAAGATGATTACCTCATCCACAATACATAGTCCACTTTTTCCTATAGTCTCACTAATGTCCCTTATAGCACCATTCTTTATTCTATTATCAGTCTAGGTTCCTGAGTTGCATTTAATTATCAGATATTTTTAAAAAATACCTTGACAATCTATTTTGATCTATGTTGTTAATTTCACTTTAATGCTTTGTAATTTCCATTATTTGATTATAACAAAATGTATTTACATTTTATTTTCAAGGTTTTGGTACTGTTACAATGAAAATGTTACAGCAAAGTTTGTTGGTTTTTTTTTTTTTTTTAATCAGAACATCACTTAGAATGCTATGGATTCAAAGTGCTCATAGGCAGATTTTTACATATCAGATATTTCCCTCTCAAGTTTTGGTATCAATTTGCAGCCCACTGAAAGTAGTCTGACATTCCATTTTCTTTCCAATTTTTTATGCTTACAGATTTTTAAATTTTGTTAATACCTATGAAATAGTCTCTTCATTTCCTTGTTTATTGGAACTGTCCTAGTTTACTCTGTGCTTTAAAAATTTTCCTATTTGTGTATCTTGTTAATTTATATTGTATTTCTTTCTCAAAGATTGAAGAATTGGATTGAAGGATTTCTAGTAGGGGGTAGATGTTAACCTAAATGTGTACTGAAAACCATTTTCAATCCTGGATTTATTATCTCACTTTCTATGACACATTTGTAATGAAATTTTGTTGTTTAATGTGTACATAGTCAAACTTAAGGAGAAATATTTTCTAATTAGCAGAATGTTAATGTACATATGCATGATTTATTGTAAAGATTTCAGTTTTTCTGTTACTGTTTATGTCTTTGATTCTAGAAATTTATGTTGCATATGGAAGGAGGTAAGGATTTAATTAAATTTTGCAAAAAGATAAATTGACAATGCTTGTTGTATTATCCATATCTTTCCTATAGATTTGGTAATTCTTTTTGTGTCAAATTTGAAATATTCACATCTTCATGAGTCCATTATAGTCATACCAGTCTGTTTAAATGTTATTTTTATATATTCTATGTAAAAGCATTTTTAATAAGAGCAATAATAGCATATAAAATTTTTACATCTGTATCAATTGTCATTATTTGAGAATTTTAGAATTGGCATTATTTTTCAGTGAGTAATTTCAAATGTAAATTTTAATATATATTATCTGATCAAATAAATTTATTTATTTATTTTAAGGATTTTATTTATTTTTTTAGAGAATGAGCATGTGAGCGGGGTGAGATGGGAAGGTGGAGGGCAGAGGGAGAGGGAGAGAAAAAATGAACCCTCAAGCTGACTGCTGGCTGAGTGCAGAGCTCAGTGCAGAGCTCAATCCTAGAATCCTGAGATCATGACCTGAGTCAAAATCAAGAGTTGGACGCTCAACCAACTTAGCCACCCAGGTGTCCCTGATCAAAGGAAGTTAAACAGCCCCTAGCTGTTTGAATCACTATACTAATTGCTTTAGTATTGGTAAGTTGCCTTATGATTAATTCCAGTGAGTCTGTTTCCTCAAAGTCAAACAATGTCTTATTTTCATCACCCAAGATTAGCTTTACCTCCTCTTGGATTTTATACAGACCAACTCATCCAGTCTGCATTCATTTGGGTCTAGTATTGATTCCCAGGATAATAATTTGAGAATCACCCATGTTTTATGTCTGTAAGTGCTTCATTCCTTCCCATGCTGAGTAGTACAGACACACAATAGCTTGTTTATCCATTCACCTATTGATGAACATTGGATTTTACCTTTATGAAAAATGCTGCTCCTGTAAGTCTTTTGTGTTAGATGTTCTCACTTAGCTTGATGAATCAGTGACTGGGATTGTTTTCCACGGAGTAGTGGTATTATTACCTTTACTATTAACTGTCAGATAGTTCTACAAAGTGTTGGCCAGATTGTAAATCCCACTGGACAAATGATCCGTTCCCAGTGTTACCATATTTATATCAACATTTAAGATCATCATCAATTTTGAATTTAGAAATTCTAGTATCTATAAAATGATATCAAGAACCAAAAAGGGTAGAGACATTTCCAACTCGAATTGTAGGTTTGTCTACTCTTTAGGTTCTATTTGTATCTGCATCAAATATTTTGAAGATTTCTCTTCAGTGCACACACATATATGACAATTATGTCTTGTTGTTGAATTGTCCTCATTATTATGCCATGTTCCTCTTTGTCCCTGATGATATAACTTGCTCTGAAGTCTACATTTTTTAGTATTACTATGGTGACTTCAACTTTCCTTGGATGAGTATTTGCATCGTATATAATCTGCAGTCCTTTCACTTTTTTAAAAAAATTTTATTTATGTATTTGATAGAGAGAGACACAGTGAGAGAGGGAACACAAGCAGGGAGAATGGGAGAAGGAGAAGCAGGCTTCCTGCTGAACAGGGAGCCCGATGTGGGGCTCCATCCCAGGACCCTGGGATCATGACCTGAGCTGAAGGCAGATACTTAAGGATTGAGCCACCCAGCCTCCCCTGGCCTTTCACTTTTAATCTACATTTTCCTTTGAATGTAAAGTGCATTTCTTATAGACACTTTCTAAAGAGGTCTTTTTTTAAATGAAATTAAGAAGTCCGTTTTTGCAAGTGATTTGTTCAGATCATTTTCATTTAATGTAATTTTAACATGATTTGACAAAAATTTACCATCTTGGCAATTGTTTTAGCTTTCTTATATCTGTTCTTATTGCATATTCTCTTTTTATTCTGCCTGCATTATTATTAATTATGTTCGTAGTTCCATTTTATCTCCACTATTGGCTCATAATTTATATTTACTTTTTCTCTGCTTTTGGGTGGCTGCTCTAGAATTTATAATATATGTGTTTAATAAATCACAGTCTAATTTCAAATAACATTATATCATTTCATGCATGGCTTAAAACTTCTAAAAAAAGTCTATTTATTACTCTTCCTATCTTCTGTACTGTTGTTATCAAATATTTTATTTTTATATATGTCATATGCCTTAGTGCAGGCTTCTATAACAAATTATCATAAACTGTATGACTTGAACAATAAAACATTTATTTCTCATGGTTTGGGAGACTCAGAAGTCCAATATCAAAGTGTCAGCCGATTTGGTGTTTGGTGAGAGCCCACTTCCTGGCTTGCAGATGACTGCCTTCTTGTAGCCTCAGGGGCAGGAGCAGAGAGAAGAAGCAAATTTTCATGTCTCATCTTATACAGGCAATAATCTCATGCATGAGAGCTCCTCTCACAAGTCCTAATTACTCCCCAAAGTCTCCATCTCCTAATACTGTTACAGTGGAGCTTGGGATTTCAGTGTATGAATTTGGGGGAAACATGCTTAGTCCAAAGCACCATAAACCAAAATTGCTACTAGTGCTACACTGGGCAGACAAAGTAAATTCTAGGGGAATTAAGAATGAGATAAAGTATCTCTTATATTTACTTTTATTTTAACCATTTTAGTATATATTTTTTGTTGTTTATGTAAATGCTTGCTTTCATCATATACCATATTCATTCTTCTTGAAGAAAGCTATTTACAAATTTTTTTTCTTTGAAAGGTCAGCTAGCAATGAATTGCCTCTGATTGTTTTATAAAAAATATATCCCTTCTCCTTTATTTTTGAAAGATAGTTTTGTCATACCCAGACTTTTGAGTGGGCAGTATTTATCCTTTAGTATTTTAAAGGACTTACTCCATTGTCTTCTGGATTACATTGTACAGGAAAATCTGCTCAAAGTCTCATCTTTATTCCTCTGCATGTAGAAAGTCATTGTCCTTGGTTACATTCAAGTTGTTTGTTAAGGGTTTTAAACAAAATAAAAATTGTGTGTACAGGGTTTTTTCTCTGATTTTTGATCATTTGTTTGTTTTTAATTTATCCTTCCTGGGTTCTCTGAGAACCTTGTATATGTGACTTGTTATTTTCCAATATTTTGAGAATTACCAGCAATTATCACCTCATCTTATTTCTTTGAACATCTTTATTTCTTCTTCTTCTGGAAGTAGTTTTGTGTATGTTAGAATGTTTGGCATTGTTTTAGGCCTATTTTAGTGTCTATTTTCAATTTTCATATAATTTTTAACTCTTTTTTTAAGCGTTTCATTTTAGGTAATTTCATTGACATTTTTTCATATCCACTGATTCTTTCCTCAGATATATCAGATCAACTGATGAGGCCACCACAGCATTATTCATCTCTATTCCAGTTTGGGGGTTCATTTTTTTTAATAGCATGTTCAATTAATTATTCCTTGTAATTTTTATTGCTTTGGTGAAATCTTCCACACATTTATACATATTTCCCCTTATTATTAGAGTCCTTAACATGTATAATTATTTTAAATTCTCTGTGTGAAAAACTTCACATCTGAGCTATCTCTGAGTCTACTTCTATTGATTTTTTGTCTGTTCACAAGGGGTTCATTGTTGCTGTTTTTCCATACTTTTTTGTGTGTCACTTAATTTTTTAATGAAGGCTAGACATCGTGTATAAAAGAGTAGAGATTGATGTAAATGGTATTTATGCCCCGAATAGTATTTATCTTCATTCACACTTTTTCTTGTAGTGGGTGGTAGGTCCTTAGTATGGAAGGTTGTCATAGTCAAGAGCAGAGCTAGATTTAGGTTTTGCAGTTGCTTTAGTCATCACGAACGTTCCACCAGGACACAGTTCTCTGGTCTGTCTTGCATTTAATATGGCAGCCTGAAGTACCAGAGGGAATTTCTCAGTACTCCTGCTCTCCCTGCCTTCATTGACCTTCATTGCATACTGATAGATCAAAAGGAATCTCTACTCATGCTTTTATTCCACCTTTAATGGCAAACTGTTGTTTGTTACTCAGCATTTTCTGCATTGGTCTCTCCTTGTAAAAGCTTTTTTTCTCCCCTTAGATTCTGTACCATTTGAAATTGACTCTTTGATGGTTTAATGAAAATTATGATTATTTAGATTATCTGAATTTTTCTGATTACCCCAGTGGTAACAAATCTTTTTTCCAGTTTTCTTCATTCCAGGTGTGAATAGGATCCTATGTAATTGAAATATAAATGTTACATAGATTAATAAAAGCAAAGTTTTATCACAAGTAGTATGTTTAGGACTGACTTTTATAAGTAAATTTTGAAAGAACATGAAGATGAAAACAATATATCTTCCTCTGGCTCATTAAAGAGTATAAGTGCCTGACAGAGTAAATGTGTATGGATAATTGCCCTGTCAATAGGTGACAAGAGGAAAAACCATGCACATTTTTAAAGAAATATCAAACTTGCACCCATCTCACACACCATCCTGTTTTCAACCAAGAGATGTAAATGCTAAATGCAAATGTAGCATTAGTACTAAGGAAACATATTATTATGAAAGGCTTAGATTAAATATCCACAGTTAAAATTATTCTTTCCCTCTGGGGAGCACTTTTTACTAAAAATCTCCAAATGATATATGTACAATAGAAAAATGTCCAAACTATATCTACACCTTCTACTTTCCTTAAAAACAATCAAATATAGATAGATCTGAAGCCCAGAAAAAGAAGAGACACAATGATAGTACTCCATTCTTGCTAAATGGTCTGTGGATTTGTTGCAGGTTATCCACCAACCTCTTAAAATATAGGCTCTATGAGAAAGGGAGAAAAGGGGAAAACCTTCTATTTGTTAGCTGTTATAATATGTGAAGCTGACCAAAAGACTTTTGGACTTTTGACAGCAATTGGTAGATACATTTATTATGATTTGAAATTTATGTCAATGATATTCAGTAATGGGGAGGGAGACAAGGATGTGGCTCTAAGATGGAGATAACCACCTCTCAGATCACCCCGTCCATGTAATAATTAATTGGGAAATATTGTCATAAATATTAAGATGCCACATAGAAAGAATACAGTTCAATTAGTATCATAAATTTGAAGTTTTTGGCCAGAATTCTCCAAACATTAAATATTTATTTGCAATACAGTTGCTTCTTCCAAGGACATCTCTATAAAAATACTTCAGATATACAGACATAATTTAAAAAAAGTGAATAGACTGAAAGATGCTAAGATATTGTTGACTTGAACATTTTTTAAAAAATATTTTATTTATTTATTTCATGGAGCTCACAAGTAGGCAGAGAGGCAGGCACAGAGAGAGGGGGGAGCAGACTCCCTGCTGAGCAGAGAGCCTGATGCAGGGCTTGATCCCAGGACCCTGAGATCATGCCCTGAGCCAAAGGCAGAGGCTTAACCCACCCAGGGACCCCTTTTGACTTGAACATTTGTAGGCTAATTCATATAGTCAGTTGTGTAGGAGTTTTACAACAAGAAATCAAAAACAAGCAAAAGTGAGTTTGGGATATTTATCTTTCTGCATGCTTCCTCTTTTTCTCTCTGTTCACTGAAGTTATTTGAGAGAGAGTGAGTGAGACAGAGCACACTGAGCAGCAGCAGAGGAAGAAGGGGAGGGAGAAGCAGGTTCCCCACTGAGCAGGGAGCCGGATGAGAGGGAGTCATCCCAGGACTCTGGGATCATGACCGAGTCAAAGGTAGATGCTTAACTGACTGAGCCACCAGGCGCCCCTAAATCTGAATTTAAAATTAAATTTTGGGGCACCTGGGTGGCTCAGTGGGTTTAGCCTCTGCCTTCGGCTCAGGTCATGATCTCAGGGTCCTGGGATTGAGCCCCACATCAGGCTCTCTGCTCAGCGGGGAGCCTGCTTCACTCTCTCTCTCCCTGCCTGCCTCTCTGCCTACTTGTGATCTCTGTCTGTCGAATAAATAAATAAAATCTTTAAAAAAATTAAATTAAATTTTATTAGATTATATTTTACTATAAGAAAGACAATGTAGATAATATAAGGGTGAACATAAATCACAAGTTAAGAAAAAGTAATTTATAAGAAGCAGGAAAGGGATATTCCCTCCCTACTATTGGCATTTACTTTAGAAAACCTTTAATTGTGAATTCTCTTCTTTGCCCCCTTATGATGTATATAAACCTTTTAAAAGCTAAAAAAAAAAATTACCCATTTTACAACCCTAGAATGTTATTTTTTAAGGACCTGGAAGCTTTCTCTTTGAAATGAGAGGAAGATAACACCCTTGTTTTCTAATTTCCAGATGAGGGTGAGAAGCTAACTTCTGGGTGCCTATATATTTTCACAAATTTTGGAAGCATATTTTTTTCCTTTGGGTACAGGCAATGAGCAAACACAAATGGTCATCTGATTACAGGGTGATTTTAGGATAAACTGTGTGTGACAGATGACGCTGTCAAGTTCTCTCCTACTTGCAGACTCATCGTTTTATACTGAGAACGTGTATGTCGCGGGCTACTCTGGCTAGCTGTATAGACTGAACTTTCCTTCTGTCTTTGTGATCTGTGAAATGCCCAGGATGTGCATTGTGTTATGGGTGAGTGATCGCTCAGTAATAAAACCTTTGTTCTCTTCTACTTTTGTGGAG
This sequence comes from Mellivora capensis, assembly GCA_004024625.1. Lineage (NCBI taxonomy): Eukaryota > Metazoa > Chordata > Mammalia > Carnivora > Mustelidae > Mellivora > Mellivora capensis. Next base: position 58,887 of record PISX010008205.1, on the reverse strand, counting down.
CGATTTCCTGAGTCGGCAGGAGATTTTGTCTTTAATCACATTGCCCCAGTGATAACGATCCATTAGAAAGGAAGAGTTATGAATAAAAAGTAAACATTTTCAAAGCCATTTTCCTTTCCAAAGCCAAGTTTTTTTCCCAAGTCCCCTCCCCACACGTAGCCCCCTGTTTCTAATGATACACCTGCTTCTTTACCACTATGTTTTCCTTTTTGAACAATAAGCTAGGACTCCTAACCAGAAATGATGAGGAATATATGACATATACTGCCTGCAATCATACCTCCAAATCCTGTATAATTCACTGAATTTGGCTACTTTACTCCTTACTCTTACATTTTAATTTAGGATTTAAGTTACAATGAAATTATCTTAACAAATCTGCCTCTTCACTACATAAGATGAAGGATTTGGTGGTATTGCTTTACTTTCTACAACCCACTCCCAATATCCTCACCTCTTGACTTCTGTCCAATGTGTTCTACTATTATCTTTATGTTGTTAGTTCAATTAGGACCAGATGTTCACAGCCCTCACATTGGTTTATCCTGGAAAAATATAAAGGCATGGAGTACACAGCCCATGTTACATATGTTTCTATGTGCTAAATGTGCATTGTGTGTTCTGTGATTTATGCGCCTAATCTTCATGATCACCCCCTTGCAATTAATTATATCCAATCAAGGTTACACGCTTCCTATGTTTATTTGGCTCTAACTTCCTCTGAACTATCAGATGTTTGCACAAAGGAAAGTAAAACCACCCTATGCTCTCGTCCTAACACTGACAAAGTCTCAGCCTCCTCAAGCTGGGCTCTGGCCTGGCCTCCACTGTGCAGACGTAAGCAGGAAACTGAACAGCTATATTGCTCAGGCCCCTCTTGACCAGACTCTGGAAGGCTGTGTGCACTCCCACCAAATCAGGACTAAGATGTACAGACTGATATCAACAGGCATTTTCAATTGCTAAAGCCTGGTGCCACTTCAGAAGTATAGGAACATATACGTTCCATGGGAGATACTTTGACAAGAGACAGGGGATGAGAGGGAGCTGACCAAGTAGCTTTTCTTTCCTTATCCCTACAAACTATTCCAAAGCAAGAAATTTCTATGCAACTTCTCTGCAAGTTACTTCACATTAACAGGATAAGTAAATAAACAAAAAGGATGCCTAGTTCAGTTTGAATTCCAAAAGAACAAAAATCATTTCTAAAATATATTTTATCTATTTATTTTTTTGCTGTTATTAGTGGTTGCCCTAGCATTTGCAATATATATCTACACTTAATCCAAGCCTACCTTTACATAATACTGTATCACTTCATGGGTAGTGCAAATACCTTATAATTCTATTAAAAATATTTCTAATTATTCCCTCCTATCTCTTGTGCCATTGTCATCATTTAACTTATGCATCATCATGATAAGCATGCATACACACATTTACATGCACAGCCACGTGCGTAATCAAATACATTGTTGCTATTGTTAGTTTGAAATTTTACCTATGAAATCAATTAAGAATAACAAAAGTTTTATTTTACCGTTCCCTAATTTGTCTCCAATGACCTTCCTTCCCAATGACCTTCCTTCCTTCATGTAGATCGCTATCTCTAATGTACATTATTTTCCTTCTTTTAAGAGTCTTACTAATATTTCTTGCAAGGCAGGTCTGCTGGCATTCTCTCAATTTTTGTTTGGGAAAGTTTTTATTTCTCTTTCATGTTGGAAGTATAATTTCACAGGATAGAATTCGAAGTTGGTAATGTTTTTCTACAGTTCAAATCTTTCTCCTGTTTGCTTGTTTGGTTTCTGAGGAAGTCAGATGGAATTCTTTATCTTTGATAGTCTATAGGCAAAGTGCTTCTTCCTCTGCCTTCTTTGAATACTTTTTCCCCTTACTTTTGATTTTCTGCATTTTGAGTGTGGTATGCCCAGTTTGTGTGTGGTATCTGTGTACTCATTGTGTAATTGCACTTAATACAATCTATTCTGCCTCATGTTTTCTGAGCTTCCAGTAGTTCGGTGTCAGACATGAAGTTGGGGAAGTCTCAGGTGCTCTCGATTCAAATGTTGCTTCCGGTCTCTCTTTCTTCTCTGTCCGGTGTTTCCATGTGTATATGTTTCACTTTTCATAATTGTCCATTGTGCTTGAATATTCTGTCCTATTTTTTTAAAATTTTTTATCTTTGTTTTTCAGTTTTGAAGGTGTTTATTAACGTGTCCTGAAGCTCAGAGAGTCTTCCCACTGCTGTGGAAAGTTCATCAAAAGCCTTCTTCATATATGTTACAGTGTTCTGTTCCTAGTCTTCCTCTCCTCTCCTCTCCTCTCCTCTTCTCTCCTCTCCTCTTCTCTCCTTCTTTTGAGTATAGTTAACACCCAGTGTTAAACTAGTTTTAGGTGTACAACATAATGACTCAACTCCTCTATTTGCTTTGCTATGCTTCCCACAAGTGTCACTACCAGCGGTCACCATACAACTCTCTTACAATACTATTGACTTTATTCCCTAGGTAGCGTTGCTTTTCTTCCTGCTTACATTACTCACCTGTGTTTACATACTGTGGACTTTTTCCATTATGGTTCTTAGCACATCAATCATAGTTGTTTTAAATTCCTGGCCTGATAATTGCGGCATCCCTGCCACGTCTGAGTCTGGTAATGATGCTTGTTCTGTCTCTTCGAATCTTATTGGCTGCCTTTCAGTATGCCTTGTGATGATTTGTTAAAAACTGGAGAGGATATACTAAGTAAAGAAATGCTGGTACATAGGCCTTTGGTGATGTGTTGGTAAGATGTGGGGAAAGAGAAAGTGTTCCAAAGTCTTATGATTAGATCTCAGTCGTTTAGTGAGCCTGTACTTTTATTGAGACTATGAACTTCACATGTTCCTCTCAGTCCCTCCCTCCAACCATTCGGTGATTTCTCCTCAAAATCATCTCCTTTGAAAATTTAAAAAAAAAATTGAGCTTATTCTAAAGGTCTGTGCTATTGATAAGAAATATATTGTCATTCTGATTTTTAATTTTTAATCTATCTAGACTCTATTGCAGTGCTTACTGTTAGTCTCTGGAGGCCATCTAATTAGAAATCATTAGTTAAATCACTCAATTCCTGCATCTGAAATTCAGTTTTGTACTTGTCATTCCTAGCATTGTGGTTGATAAACAAGGTCCTGCTTTCCTTTCCATGTATAAAATGAAGAAAATGACAGCTGGTTCGAGGTGTATGGATGCTTTTTTGAAGGACTCCCAGATGGGATTTTTTTTTTCCCGAACAAAACTGAATGGCATAAATGTGCTGTTAAAAGTTTTAAGTTTGTATTTATATTAAAAATAAATAATGTCTACATATTTATAGCTTATTATCCTTGGGTATCCTAGGATCCAGCATGTTCTAGGAGGGCTTTGAGCTGACACAGCATTGTGAGCTGCACAGCATATGCTCGTTTGACAATGAATTCTTGCTTTTGCAGTTTTAAACAATATTTAGATTTCCCCATTTTGGTGCATAACGTTTGGTTGTTACCAAAGTCCTTTCATTAAGATTGATTTTCCTATTGCTATCTATATCTAGAGAAGGTAAACAAAAACAGTTACAAAGGAACTTAGTGCCTGCATTCTGTTTTCCCACTTCCACTTTTCTTAACTTGGCCTCATTTCCTCCATTAAATGCTTTACCTCAGTACTGCTGCCACATCCACTTCAAAAGATAATTCCCTGGAGGACCAAGGAGACCACCTGCTTCTCTAAAAGACAATGCCTTGTTTAGAAATCTGGTCAGATGCTTCAGTCCAGAACAATTGATTGAAAAACTGCCATCTGTAGGTACGGTTTGAATTAAGTTCAGTGAGTTTAACCAAGGTCCTTGTTGTCACAGATCAAGCCAATCACACTCAACAAATACATTTCTAGAGTTAGTACTTAGGCTCATTTCCTTTGATTTTTTTCCTATTAAATAGCAGCCAGAATTACATTAGTATAATTCACTGAACAAAAGTGTTCTTTTGCAAAAAGTTTAAAATCTTACATTGCTAGAATATAAAAATTGAAAAACAGGCAATAGAAAACATCAGGAGTACTCCAGAATTGTAATAACTAGTAAGATTTTTAATGTAAATAGGATGGCGTTCACATATGCCTTAAAACAGGAAAATGTTTTGTCACTTAAACTCTGGCAATTACCAAGTAATTGATTAGCAGAAGTTTTGTTTAAAATAAAAGACAAATTTAAGGAGATCTGAAACTATCCTTTTTTTCTAAATAAAACATTATTCTTAACTAAATCCAAACAATTTTTTGTGTTGTACAGCTATGAGTTTTGACAAATGCATAACATCATGTATCCATCATTATAGTATCATATGGACTAGTTTAAATCTTTCTCCTTGTATGACTTTTGATAGTTTGTGTCTTTTAAGGAATTGATCCATTTCATCTCAGTCATCAAATTGGTAGCCATAGAGCTTTTCATAATATTTCTTTATTACTCCTTTAATGTCCATGGTATCAGTAATAAGGATCTCTTTGATTTCTGGAATTAGTAATTTGTATCTTCTCTTTCTCTCTCCTTCCCTCCCTCCCTTGTTTGGGGTGGGGAGGGGTTATCTTAGCTATGGATTTATAAGTGTTCTTGATCTTTCAAAGTAGTAGATTTTGGATTTATTGATTTTTCTCAGTTGTTCATCTGTTTTCAATTATACTGATTGCTCTTATTTTTAACATTTTATTTCTTCTACTGGCTTTACTTTTATGTGGCTTTTCATTTTGTAGTTTCCTAAGGTGGAAACATATATAATTGACTCTAGATAATCTTTCTTTCTTCCTTTCTTTCTCCCTTTCTTTCTTTCTTTCTTTCTTGCAATAAGTGCTGAGGATGTGACTTACCAAAGTCTTTCTTTGACCTTTGTGTTCCCTTACTGGGAACAGGAATTCTGGGGTTGGGGAGGTGACAAGGATTGTTTAATTGCCCCTCTATTTGGTCTGATAAGGCTCTGGTAAAGTAGTTTCTCTTCCAGGGCAGACCATTGTTATGAAGAATGCTCTGAGAATATTTCAAAATCCTTGTTCTGCTTGAAACTGTTGAGGACGTTTTTGTAATCTTTACTGCAGGAACACAGTGGGGTTCTTGTAGGTATTATCCATGATCATGTAGGGTCCTCCTAGGACAAGAAACCCAAGAGCTTTTAAATCAAATTACCCTGCCCCAGCCTCCAACAATTCATCAAAATTTATTCATCTTTTTTCTTATTATGAGGATAAAAGTGATGAGTTCTAAGTTTTTTTTTCATGTCAGATCTGAAGCTGGAAGTCCAAGAACATATCATTATAAAAGAGTTTCCCACATCCAAGACAACTTGTATTTAAAATTATGTCTCTAATTTTGAAATTAGGCTCTCTGATTTCAGTTAAAAGATCAAATTGTATTAGTTTCTAATGCTGCTCTAACAAATTACCAAATTTTAGTGGCTTAATAAAATACAAATTTTATTATTAAAATTCTGAGGTTGTCAGGAACAAGAATTCCTGTCCCCTCAAAGGTCCTTCTAGCTGGACTAAGAATCAAATTGATCTGAGGCAAATTAACAAGAGAAAATAAAATTTAATAGGTATATGTAAGGGCAATCCATATAGGCATGGAAATTTCAGAGACAGTCAGGCAAAATGAGGTATATTTTTTATGCTGAATTCCTTCATTCTCCTTTGAAGGGAGTAGGGGTCTGGGACTTCGGAGGAAAGGAATGCATTTCACAGGCTGATAAGAAGAGCAGATGTTTGGTAATTAGATGTTTGCCCTGCTGTACAGATGGGTCACTCAGATAAAATTTATCATTGCTAATAATCCTTATTCTGTAAAAGACCCCCAATTTAGATTCTTCTGTGTGGTTAAGGGAGAGAAAAATATTTTTCTTGAGTCCAAGTGTCTCATGTAGCCTCAGGCCAAAATAATCCACATACCACAGTGGCACATTGTGAGAGGGGGTGTCTGTCCCGAATCCCTTCAGATGAGAAGTCCAAAATCATGCTCATAGACTAAGGTCAATGTGTTGGCAAGAGTAGTTCTTTGAAGGTTCTGAGGTAAGACTTACATCCTTGCCTTCCCAGTTTTTAGAGGCCACGTTGCCCTTTCTTCATGTTCAAAGCCAATAGTGCCACGTCTTCTCTCCTTTATGACTGTGCCTCTATCTTCAGGTGTTTCTTGATTGTGGTTCTCCCTCATATCTCCTTATGGGGACCCTTTGTGATTTTATTAAACCCACTTGGATAATCCAGGAGAACCTCCCAATCTCCAGATTATTATTATCACATCTTCTGTCTCTCAAAGTAACATATTCATAAGTTTTAAGATTTGGACATGAACATCCTTTTGGGGGCCATTATTCAGTGTATCATAATGGCTAAGTGCAAATACATTTTCAAATAAGATACGTGTTTCTTATTTTGTCATTAACTAGTTTAATATCTGCAGCAACTTTATTTCACCTTTTTGCTTCTGTCAGGAATTTGAAAATTGTGTAGCTTGTGCCTATATTTTCACCTTGTTATAAAGGTTGAAGCTGTTGATAAAGAATTCCAAATTAAATTTGGGTCTACTGTTTTGTGTATGTTGTTATTTTGATGTATATGTCTTAGTTTTCCAACCACTAGTTTGGTCCATCAAGTGGAAACAAAGGTGAGTATCAGAACACTGAGGGGCATCAACAAAACCACTGGCATGGGGAACCACTAGAAACTCTTTTTTAAAAAGATTTATTGATATATTTGGGAGAGTGAGAGAGAGTGCACACTATTAGGGGTAGGGGCAGAGGGAGAGAATCCTCAAGCAGACTCCCTGCTGACCAAGGAGCCCCATGAGGTGTTTGATCTCAGGACCAGTGAGCTCATGACCTATGCCAAAACCAAGAGTCTGACACTCAACCCACTAAGCCACCCAGGTGCCCCAGGAACCACTAGAAATTCTTTATCAACATTGCTGTGAACATCCTATACTAGTTAAAATACTGAAGAGGATATTGTGGGATATGAAGATGTAATTTTCTAATTGTGCCTGAAATCAATTTATTTTTTTCTTTTGTAAAATATCGTTTTATGTGAACTGTGCCCAATTTTACATGGGAAGATACTGGTATGTATGTATGTATGTATTTATTTAATAGGAGAGAGAGAGAAAGAGCTCAAGCAGGGGGAGCAGCAGGTGGAGAGACTGAGAGAAGCAGGCTCACAAAGCAGGGAACCCAAAGTGGGGCATGATCCCAGGACTGAGGGTCCAGGACCTGTGCCACCCATGTGCCCCAAGATACTGTTTTCTAAAAATTACTTGTAAATGGTTCTTTAGATAGTAAGTATATCAACATGTTCTTTCATCTATTCTGATTTATTTCTTTAATTTGTCATTTGTCTTTTAATTCTGTTTATTTTTATCATGTAAATGTCATAAAATTTTATTTGGTCAAACTCATTAATGCTTTCTCTTTTGCACTGACCATTGAAAGAATTCTTATGTTTGGCCTTTTTGCAAGATTTTATTAATCTTATAAAAACTTAAAATTTAATGCAGTTTTTTTTCTGTTTGATATAAGTAAAGAGTTTTGTTTGTAGTTTCCACATGTTTAAATAATTATTACAGCAAAATTTAATGAATAGCATGCCATTTTCTGGTACCATATTATGCAACTATATATTTAAGAATGCATGTACACATTTTTCTTTATGTGTTGAGAACAAGTCTAAAGCCAGCCTATTTTTATTTTTTCTATATGGATAAACTCATTTGTTTTTCTCTTTTGTCTGGATGCTCATAATTTTATATGTTTTGGGAAAGTTCAAGGTTTCAATAACAATATTTAAGGGATTAGTCAGTAATATTAATAGTATCTGGGTCCCATTATTTCTTTCCAAATAGACACAAGTTTCTAGCATTCCTCTGAAGTGATGATTGAAGTACTGTTCTTTATTTTATTTTATTTATTTATTTATTTATTTATTTATTTATTGTTTTGTTTGTTTGATTTTTTTTTAAAGTTTTTATTTATTTGAGAGAAAGAATGAGAGAGAGAGAGAAAGAGAGAGAGAGAGAGAGCACGATGGGAGAGAAGGGCAGAGGGGGAAGCAGACCTCCTGCTGAGCAGGGAGCCCGATGCAGGACTTGATTCCAGAACTCAAGGATCATGAAGCTGAAGGTAGTTGCTCAACTAACTGAGCCACCCAGGGGCCCCTATGTCCCTTATTTTAAATACTAATAGCCTTTTATTTGTATTATGTAAGTAGATACTCAAAGTATTTGGGTTTTTTAAAAGAAAATATTTAGGTTTTTGGGGTTTTTTTAGATTTAATTATTTGAGAGAGAATGAGAGATAGACAACAGGGGTAGGGGCAAACGGGGAGAGGGAGAGAAAGAATCTCAAGCAGACTCCTTGCTCAATCCCATGACCCTGAGAACATGACCTGAGCCTAAATCAAGAATCCAACACCTAACTGACTGAGCAACCAGGTGCCACTGAATTTTTTTTAAAGAGAGCTTTTGTTTTCACAGGTAAATAAAAATTGGCCATTGGAGGTGGGGAAAGAATATATATTCTCTAGATAAAGGGAAGAGCAAATAAAAATAACAATAAAAAATTTCCTTTCAGAATTACAGGCAGTTCTATTTCTTAGGAATGAAAGTGAGTGTAAGAGGGACATTAGCTGAGACAAAAGAGATTGGGTCCACATCAAAAGAACAGAGTATACTGGGCAAAACTATTTATTTTATACACATTATTTGTATGTATTTAATACTGAAATATATTTGACATAAAAAATTGTGCAAATTAAAGTATTCAACACACTAATTTGATACACTTATAACAATTGTGATACAATTGCCATTGTAGCAATGAGTACCTCGATCGATCATGTTACATGATCATCATTTCTTCTTAGAGGTTGGAAAAATTAAGTTCTAGTCTCTTACCGAGTTTGATAATTGTGATACAATATTGTTGTCTATATTCACTATGCTGTGCACTGGATCCCTCTCTCTACCACAATCTCTTTATCCATTCTTCCATCCATGGACACTTAGGTTATTTCCGTATCTTGGCTATTGTGAATAATTCTGCAGTGAACATGGGAGTGCAGATATCTCTTTGAAGTATTGATTTCATTTCCTTTGGATATATCCCCAGAAAAGAGATTGCTGAATCATATAGTGGTTTATTTTTAGTTTTGAAGAACCTCCACAGCATTTGCTATTCCTCTTCCTGGGATGACCTTTTCCAGAATTTTACAGGCTCAATCCATGCTGTTTGATTTAGCCATAGGTCACTACCATGGTAAAGCCTTCTTACTTATAGTGGTAATGTTCTGTGCCCTCTCCCCACCATCAAACACACACACACACACACACACACACACACACAGCATATCCTAATCTACTTTTTCTTTCAATATCTGATAGTACTTATGATTGTCTAGTATACTATGATTTTTTATTAATTTGTTTATTGCTTGCTCTGACCCAACTAATATGTAATTACACTGTTTTGAACAGTGCTGAATGCACAGTTCCCAGAAGAATACTCAATAATTGCTTGTTGAATGAATAAAGTAAACAGTACTATTAACATCTTTAAATATGTTAAACAAGCTTTTGAATATATTCTTGTTTTTATTGTAGTATTTATTAAGAATATACCAAGATCCTACTGTACTTTTTCTCTAGCTTTTAAAATTGTCATTACCATTTGACAATAAAATAAGAAATATCCTACATTCAGTAAAATTGTTTATAGATCATGTAAATAATTAGAATAGGCCAAAAGCTGTACCTATTTGTTTAAATTAAAATATGATAACTCAAAATAAATTTAAGTCAGATCACGTAAAAAATTATTTAATATTTTATTAAAAATTGTCTCATTCTCTTGCCACTCACTAGTGAGACTATATGCAGTTTTATGAACAGCGTGTGGAATGGGGCTGTGAGCTCTATTGGTTCATTTCTATGAAAGGTGCACAATGTTAGTAATGATCAGAGAAGTCCTATCATCCAAGTACTCACCACATAAATTTATAGTAGGTTGCTATTGTCATGAATCCATACAAAATAATTTCCTTGGAGAACTATTTCAACTGTGAACGCACAACATATATTTAAAATCTGCTACTTCACGGATATCCATTTCCCTGAACTGCATTATTATTTTTTTCTTCCCATGTCCATGAATTACAAACCAAAATTGACTTGATGGCAATCTTCGGCTTGCTTCAGTCATAATGAATTGAATCAGTGCCATTCAGCATTTGAATAAATTTTTGATACTGCAGTATAAGAGAGAAAAAGTCTGTGCATAACTGGATTATATTCCAAAATCTGGTACTGTTAACATAAATAAATAAACAGAAAAAGGACTAAAATATGAAAGCAGTAAATTTGCCCTGTGGATATGAGCAAGAGAAAGGAGAGCAGCAGTATAGAAGAAAAAGAAGCCAGTCTGATTCCATCTAAAACTGTCTCTCCAAAGAGTTGATTGCATCCTATTTTATATTATTTTACTGTTTTATTAAGTTTTTATTTTAATTCCAGTATCATTAACATACAGTGTTATATTAGTTTCAGGTGTACTTGGATCCCATTTTAATTTTTTCTTTATGTCACTCACAAGTAGAAATAAATTGAGCCATTTTAACATGTGAACTTCAACTCGGAGATTTCTGTTGATAAAATATCTAAAATTTAAAAAATACTATCGTTAATCTCTCAGTTTTATCCAATCTTTACAGCACAAAACTACTCATTGATCCAGTCTGTACAGCACAAAACTACCACCAGCTACCGTAAACACACACGGACATCTAGATTTTTAGATTTTACTTCCATTGCTTTCTCATGGTCTTTTAGCAATGGTAGTCCCGGCATTTACAGATCTGTTCCAAACAATGTTTATTATCCCATTTGTTTCCTCTCCTAGTCTTTCCACTCTTTTTTTTAGCCACATTAACAGCCCACTGTCCCCACCATTTTCCGAACATTCTGTGTTATTTTCACAACTCACAGCTCTGCACTTACTTCTTCCTGGTATCTTACCTCCTCTTTTCTCCACCCTTTAACTAGTCTTCCTTTAGAAAAATCAGGTCCTATTTCCTCTGCAAAGTTTTTTTTTTTCTCTCTGACCCCTTTAAAGAGCAAAGATTTCTTAAGGATTAAGCCACATCTCACCAGTTCCATAAACTTTGTACCTCTATCAATGACAGTCACACACAAATGTTTTTACGATACACATTATTTTAAAGATAGTTTATGTGTGTCTCTCAATCTGTTTGCTATTTGTTATTTGAAATTGAGAGTTATGACTTATTCATCCTTTTACTGTGATAAATCTCATTTTCTGGCACTGTGTAATTTACCAATTGTTAATTGTTAACTACAGAATAAAAAATGAGTAAGCAGATTATCTTACACAAAATTCTCAAAATGCCCTCCTCCCAAGATTCCTATACTATGGTTATTCAGTCAAACATGAATCCAGGTCCTGCCGTGAGGGATGTTGCAGGTGGAATTAAGTTTACTGGTCAGCTGACCCTAAATTAGGAAGATCATCCTGAATTATCTAGTTGGATCAAGGTAATGGTGTGAACCCTTAAAGGCAGCAGAATGCAAAGGCGCCGACCAGAGCATGTTGTGCACTGGGTTGGAAGGAGAGGAGGCATTTAGAAGGAAGGTTGGAATGAAGGAAGGAAGGTTGGAAGGAAGATGAGAGGCATTTGGAGCAAGAAAAGGACTTGCTGTTGATGGCTTTAAAAGATGAAGGAAGAGTGCAACCAAGAAGTGAGGGTGGCTCCTAGAAGTTGCAGATGACCTTGACTGAGAAACAGCAAGAAAACAGACACCTGAGTGCTGTAACCTCTTAGAATTGAATTCTGCCAACAGCTCGAGTAAGGCTGGGAGCTCATTTGTCTCAGAACATCAGAAAAAGACACAGCCTTGCTGACACCTTGATTTCAGCTTTGGAAAACCTTTGCCAGGATTCTGACTTTCAGAACCATGAGATAATAGATAAAACTGTGGTAACTCATAGTGATGGTAGAGGAGGAAAATAGAAACAATGGCTTGTATTGTTTCTTCAGGAGAAAAAGTCCTGTTCGTTCAGTGTTCTAGTTAAGGCTTATTACCCTGGGTGCTCTTCTATGGGCTAAAAATACTGTGAACAGGAAAAGCCTCTGCTCTCACGGAGCTTAATTCTATTTATCTTGCCATCTTGCTAACAGGATAAACCATTTTTTACCATTAATTATTTGCATGACAACAAACAACACAGTGACTAATCAGTGTGGAGAATTAAGGTCACCACAATTAGAGCACATTCACTATCTCCTACTATCCTTCATTTAGGATTTATGTTCATATACCTACCCTAGTAGAGGTCCTCTGGAATTATTTTTCCTTTGTTGAACTGATCACTTACTATTTCCTCTAAGAAAATGTAGGGTTTTTTTTCCAGTTATTTTGAGAAATTAGATTGTCTAATGTTAAGAGGCACAATTTAATTGCGTTATTGAGGTTTTATTTTCTTACTATTTAATTTCCTAAGTGATTTTGCAAAAAAACTGCCACATGTACAGATATGGAATTTGATTTTCATCAATTTCCCTCAGATTCCATATTATTTCAGCTTTTTTTCACCAAAATTGTATGCATATTTTTACTCAACAGTATGGATAATAATGTAATAAGTTCTCAGCGACAAAACATGTTTTTAAAACTATTAACAGGCTTTTCTTTTTTGCCCTTTTGATGACAGAAGTTTTACTCTGGTGGGCCCTGGATGGCTGCTGTTTGTTTACTCCCTCCTGGACTGAGAGGTTGAAGAAGTTGAAGATTAGGGTATTAACCGAATTCATGTAAAGAAGGAAGAGCACAAGGACTCTATAAGGTTGGGGATTAGAAAACAAAAACAAAAACAAAAAAACCCAGAAATACCATAAAGGGTTTTGAGATTAAACATAGGACGATTTTAAGGTCTTCCTTTTTCTTTGAGAAAAGACTTTCTAGAATCATTTTCCTAAACTTAAGACATCAAAGGACTGACCTAGAGGATCAGCTCACAGTTAACTCCTCCTGTGGAGAAGATTCCCTTTCCCAGGGTCCTCAGAGCATGGAGATGGGCTCATGAGTATGTCAGAAGAGAAGGAAACAGGACTCACTCACAGGTAACTGTGAAAAAGGAAGTAGAGGGAAGTGGGAAGCTTAACTGTCACAATGTTGTTCAGATTTTCCCCTTTCATACCTTGGTGTAGAGGCAGGACAGTTTATTAGATGAGAGAAGTAGACATGGAATCTCGCTTGGGATTTCTGTGCAGAACCAGCTCGTAGGCATGCAGTGTCCCGCCTCGTGGAGAAGGTGCTTTGGGGTACAGGGAGGAAGAGTGGCCCATGGCTTAGACACACATGGCATCGCACAAACTTGGGCAAGATCATCACAGCAAATGTTAGGTAGTTGGCTAACTCTTCCCAGGTGAAGGGTTCCAGGAGTAGAAGAGGGTCTGAAGGCAGAAAAATTTTTGAGGAATAGTGGAGTCTTCAAGGTTATAGGTCAATGATCTCCAAGATCTGACTTGATGCCCCCAAACAGACTGTATTTAACAGCTACAAGTGCTGGTCTCAACAGGCAGAAATGGGACATTGCCCTGGAAGCCGGGGAGAATCAAATATTCTTTCAGTAAGTCCCACCCTCCCAGCTCACAAGGAGCCCAGGTGCTTCCCTATGTATACTCAGGCACGTCTATGGAAAAGGCAGGGAAGGGGGTGGACGGCAGAAAAGTGTGAGGCTGAAGGTATTACTGAATCCCAAGTTCGGCTGCCTGTCACTCAAAATGCCAATTCTCAAAAGATGAGTATTGATTGGACGGGAATAGGAGCTTATTCAGGACGCCAGCTACCTGGGGAGAAGGTAGACTCTTGTTCAAAAGCCAACTCCATGGTTTCTGCTGAGCCAAGAGGGTTTTAAAGGGACAAGTGGTGGTTGATCAGTGGGGGAGGGGGGGGCAGCAGCCTGAAACACTACTTGATTCCATATAGATCTAGTGATAAATATTTATAGCTTTCAGTGCTTCAGCGTTGTGCACAAGGTCTAAATCCAGTTCTGTGACTCACGAGAACTCTCTATTCTCCTAGGAAGGGATGTAAGATTAATAGGTACACAAGGAGCGTTAGTAAATCAATCATATGAATTTAAGAGTGAAGAGGAAAACTACCACAGCAGGCCCAGGCCAGGAGGCCCAGAAGAAGGAAAGTTAGTAACAATAAGCTAGAGAGAACCAAAAGCCCTACTGGGAGCAAGAGATAACCAGCAGCTTCTGCTTCCTGCCACAGGCTCCTTACACTACTGTTCCCTCCTAAAGCAGCTCCGCTCCCCCCAGTTTAAACCCACCTACGAGCAGTCAGCCTAACCCTTGGAACCTGACCGCCTGCAGTCTCTTATAAAGCCCTATAACCCCGTTGCCCCGGGGCCCAGAACTTGGAGCACGAGCTCATCTGGGGCCAGCGTAAAATAAATCCGAGTTCTCCTACTGCTCCGAGTGTCACTTGGTCTCGCAGGTCTGATTATTTTTTGCGCAAGTACCTCTGTGAAAGATCACCATGCTAGTTATGAAGGTCCAGACAGCCTCAAATGTTCTTACTGCCTTTTTTTTTTTAAAGAAGAAATAGAATTATTAATTTTTTGGACCTGACAGAGTAAACTCAGCTTCGGCTAAAAATTATGTGGAAGTTGTTATTATTAGTATTTTTTTACTCTTAACTAGCACCTGCAGGATCTTGGTAGGACTCAGGCTAGTTGCAGACCAATCAAAACCACATTTTCTTGGTACATTCAAATGTCAGGGCGAATTAGAACCTGCAAGCCCATCATATATGCTTCGGAAGTTCCTTTCTCATTTGGGGGTTTAGCATTTTCCCCAGCTAGGTTACAATTTTCCACCGTTAGCCAAGATTTCGGTCTTATATATTCTCTGGAGGCAAATGAAACGAAGTACTTATAATCCTAGCACCTTGTATTCATATAATTTTTATAGATTCAGTGTGCTTTCCCATGCATTATCTTTCTTGATTCTACAAAAACTCGTGAAGGAGGCAGTAGGCAACTTCTGCAGCATGAACTGGCATCAATTACCTAGATCTGCTGGGGCTCCCGGGAGGAGATCGTGGACCGCAGAAGCGGAGATTGGCGGGGTTAATCATAAGGTAATACTAATGGAAACTAAGCACTGTTAAGCCTTATTTGCCACAGACCCTTTTTACATGGTTTATGGTGATTCCTTCATTTGATTTTCACAGTTTTTCAGGGAGGGCGTCTCAAAATTAAGGATCGAAAATTCAGGACTTCTATGTCTGGTTCAGAAAAGTTTCTCCCAAGTCCCATACTTGGCTTTACTTTGAATGTGTCGGGATTTGAAGAGTTGGAAATCCAGGAAGTTTAATAGTTAAAGAAATTGCTTTATAATGTATAACCCTAAATCCCAGGGATCATTTCTAGTACCACTCACTTCTGACAGCTCTTTGTCATTTAGCCTTTAAAAGATTCATCAAGCCAAGTTACGGTTTTCTACCGTAAACCTGTATTTTCTCTGGTAATTTTAGGAAAGTCAAATTTTGTCTCTAGGACAGTCTCAGTTTGTTGAGCAATTTTTTTGTAGCATTTTCCTAGGATACCCAGTGACAGATGAGTTTAAATATTTTCAAAGCAATATGTTTTTCTTGAGACATGTCTACTGTAGGAGCAGAAATTTTTTTCCCTACTTTTCTCCTAGGTTCTCTGGCTGGTCTAATAATTAAATTGATATACAACAGAATAACGGAAGAAAAACTAATTTTGTACATATGGGAACCCCATACAAATATGAGACCCACAGGACAGCCAGGTAACATCTTGAACTAAGGAAAAGGGTAGCAGTCTGAGGATACAAAGGGAGGAGCACCATTTCCAGGAGGGCAGAGGTGTTTGGAGAACAAAGCTTGCCTTGTTATGCAATATGTTTCTTAGGTAAAAGGGTATCTCTAGTAAAGCTTTCTTTCTTGTACCTGCCCCCTTTCCAGTGTAAATTTATGCAGTTGAGAAAGAGGTAAAGAACTTTCCCTGAATCTGCTAGGTTTTGATTGCCTTTAGCTCAAAATCATCCTTCTGTCAAAGAGACATATTTTGGGGTGGCAAATTCTGTTCCCCTTCATGGTTAAATAAGGACTCTATGGTTGTTAATGAAAGATTTGGAATACCACTTGTTATTACGTGGTTGTAAAAAAATAAACCAGTTTAACAGCTTTTTGGGGACAAAGTTCCTGAATCAAACTTTGGTTGTTGTTTCCCTCTGCTCAGAGCTCCTTGATTTATAAATATGTTCTTGGCATTTTTTCCCTAACTAAAATCGTCTCACGCTAAGCAGTTTAATTAAAAAGATAACATTCAAAGACTGAATCAATGTAAATAATTTGGTTTATTCATGATTCCTCTTGGTTCCATTTGCACAAACTGTAATTATGGCACATTTTGTTCAGAACTGGAGATCATTCTAATTGATGGGGTTTTGGAATAGAGGCAAGGTTCAGTGGGGTAAGGTCCAGAGCCGAAGGCCAAAAAAGAATTCTCGAGATGTCTTCAGTGCAAGATGGGGGTTTTATTAAAGCATGGGCCCAGGACCCGTGGGCAGAAAGAGCTGTTGCCCCAGGGTTGTGAGGGTTGGCTGATTACATTTTATGGGGTTGGGGGAGGTAAGAAAAAGGGAGGTTTCAAAAGAATCTTCTTATGTTAAAGGCTTACAGGATACTGGAGGCCTTGCCATTGTCAAGTTAAGGTTGTTTTTTCCTCTAGCAAGGCATTAACATTAAACTAGCTGGGAGATCCCTGGAAGAAAGTCACACATATCCCACCCAGGAATGGGGGTGGGGGGCAGAGGTTACAGGGTATCAGCTAGTGCTAGCCTTCTGCTCCCTCATCATAGTAATATATCTAGACTACAGAAACCCAATCAGAAAATACATTTTATTACAAGGCCCTAGGTCCCATTAGATATTTTGATGTATTTATACATTTATGTCCTAGAGATTGCATTAATTAACTATGGTGGTGTTAAAAAATAGAGACATAACTTTTATTAAAACAAATGGGAAAAAATGAAATTTAGGAAAATCAAGTATTTTAATGTGGAGCATCTGTTATTTGTGTATCTGTCACAAATCTGTCATTTGTGTATCTCTATTTATTGTTCTAGGCTATGGACTTGTGTCAGCTCTGAATGACAAAATAACCAACCTGATCATTTATTCTTATTTGAATAGTTAGATGCTCTAGTCCAGATCCTTGTACGATATACGTGCAAAATATATACTTTTTGATCTCTGGGTGGAAATTACGGACAGGAATCAGCAAACTAATGGTGCAGGGAATGACTCGAACCATGACTGAACTAAAGCTCCAGAAAAATAGACCTAGCTTTCATTAGGTCTCTGGCCTTAGAAAAGCAAGACCTTTCTTGGCACAGTGTTTACATCTGCAGTATCAAAGGAATTCCCCAGAAGTTACCAGGTGTATTAATCTGAATTCTCTGAAGGTCAGGAGAAGACCCATGCCCCAGCTCCAAGATAGGCAGAGATATCAAAGTCTCTCCCAACTCAGCCTGTGTTTTGTTTTCTGCCTACAAGGGATTGAATGAGGTCCATCTACATTGAAAAAGACCAGGTACTTTACTCATTCTACTGACTCAAAAATTTATCTCCTCCCTCACTCCCTCACAGCCCACCTGGATTACTGTTTGACCAAATATCTTGACACCCCATAGCCTAGCCCTGCTGACACATCAAATTCACAGCAAGCTTTATTGCAGGTCTACTCTGTTCTTACTACTAACTTACACACTTACTACTGTGTTCTTACCACTCACCTTTTGCTAAATCAGATCCTCTACTCTCTTCCTCCTACTTTGACCCTAAACCACAGTATTTCCTTCAGTGAAAAGATACCATGTATTTTACTGTTTTCTCTGCTCTGCTCTATTGGTACTGGCGTGGTGGGTGATTACCTATCCCTGGGACGCATTCTACCATGTGTTCTCTCTCCCTAAAAATTGTGTTCTCTATTCTTCATTCATAAGATCCCGGGGCCATATCCTTGGACTGTCATCTCTGAGAGAACTTCAGACAATACAAAGGAATCTTTTTGCAGAGCGAAAATGGAGAAATATGGGCAGTTTTCGGTTTCAAATGTTACCATGTTACCAGTACACCTATTCTGGAACAAATCAGGACATTCAAAATCTGTTTTTTTAAGTGTCGCATAACATTATGTGTCAATCAAGGTCCAGTGTTTTCAAACTTTTCATTTCTACTTACTTGTTCCCACCACCGCTTAAATACTCAGCTTCCTCCCCCACAGTACAATGTCTGATCTCAAGTCTGCCAGCAGCTATCACATTTCTCCTCCCTTTGAGTGTCCTTTGATATTATTGAAGAGGAGCTCTTTTTGCTTTAGTATAATTGTGTAGTTCTTTGCTCCTGGCATATAAAAATAAAGTTGATTTTGTATATTAGCTTATATCTGTGTACTTGGCTTAATTCATTTGCATCTTCTAGTTTTATGGTGGATGCCTATGTATACAGTAAGAAGGGAGAGTTTTCTTTCTTTGCAAATTGTATGCCTTTAATTTTTTCCCCTTTTCACATCAAAATGGCTAGGTTCTGCAGTGTAGTGTGGCACAGATGTGGGGAGAATGGACACCTTTGCCCTGTTTTCTAATTACGGAGGGTGCAATTATTTTACAGCTTCTAGCATATAAATTTATCTCAGGGATGACTTTATGTCCACTTTTGACTGTTTACTAAATTGAATGAGGGCTATGGGATTTGGGATATGTAGTTAAATTTCAAAGTTCTTGTAACACCAGAGCTGGTTTTATTTTTGATGGCTTTCACTGGACATCACTAAACAGCCTGGTTTGGCTACATAACCAAAGGAACACCAGCCAAAATTTACACCAAAGTCTTGGTTCAACCTGCAGACAGAGCTTTCTGTGTCAATATTTACAGAAGGACCTTGAGGAGCTTCTGCCTGGGTATCTCTCAGACCCATAATGCTGCCTGCACTCTTGTTTTCTTGCTGCACCAAATATTTTGCCTTTAAATGAAAGTCTTAGGGCACCTGGGTGGCTCAATGGATTGAGCATCTGCCTTTGGCTCAGGCTCAGGTCATGATCCCACGGTCCTGAGATAAAGCCCTGCATCAGGCTCCCTGTTAGTGGGGGCTCTCTCACTCGTGTGCTCTCTCTCAAATAAATAAAATCTTTTTTATAAATAAATAAGTAAGTAAATAAATAAATAAATAAATAAATGCCTTATGTGAATAACTTCTGTGCGGTCTTTTGAGTCTCTCAAAATATCCAAACTTGAGAAATCTCTCCTCAATTTTATGAGGAAAGCACTCAATTTCTCATGACTAAGTATGATGTTAGCTGCGATTACGTTTAATTTCATGGGTGCTCTTTATCAGGTTGAGAAAAGTTCATTATAGTCCTAGTTTCAAGGTTCTTTTTGTTAAAAAAAATTAGTATCTTCCAAAATGGTCACACAGTTTTTGTCCTTTATTAATAGGGCGAACTGCACTGTTTCATTTTTCAAAAGTAAACAAACCTTGCTCACTAGGACAAGCTCTTCTCTGCCATTGTATGGTACTGTATTTCTATATCGTTTAATTCAACTTGTTAATATTTTGTGAAGAACTTTTCATCTATACTCATGAGTGATATTGGCCTTAGGGGTTTATTTGCTTACTTGTTTTTAATATCTTTTACAGATTTTGTTTTGTTTTGGTTTAGGTTTTTTTTTTTAAGATTTCATATTTTGAGAGAGAGAGAGCACAAGCAGAGGGAGAGGCAGAGGGAGAAGCAGACTCCCCGCTGTGTAGGGAACCCAACTTGGGGCTCAATCCCAAATCAGGACCTGAGCTCAAGGCAGATGTTTCACCAAGTGAGTCATCTAGGCACCCCAAAGATTTTTTTTTATGGTTATGCTGGTCTTATGAAACAAGTTGGGAAGTGTTCTTTCCCTTTTTATTTTCTGGAAGTCTTTGTGGAAGACTAGGGCCATATCACTCTTTCATGTTTGATAGAATTCAACAGTGAAGCCATCTGAGTTTGGTCTTTCCTGAAGGAAGTTTGTTGATAATTAATCAGTGTTTTTATTTTTTTATTTTTTATTTTTTTAATTTATTTGTCAGAGAGGGAGAGAGAGAGAGCCAGCACCAGCAGACAGAGTGGCAGGCAGAGGCAGAGGGAGAAGCAGGCTCCCTGCCGAGCAAGGAGCCCGATGCGGGACTCGATCCCAGGACGCTGGGACCATGACCTGAGCCGAAGGCAGCCGCTCAACCAGCTGAGCCACCCAGTCGTCCCTAATCAGTGTTTTTAATAGATACAGGGCTACTCACCTTTTATATTCCAGTTGTGTGATTTGTGTTGTTTCACTTTTTTCAAAGAATATGTATATTTCAAGTAAATCAAGTTGTCTAATTTTTTGGTGTAGTTTTGCTCATACTATTCTCTTATTATCTTTTCACTGTCTATATGATGGTGATAGAGAGTTCTCTTTTGTTCCTAGTATTGGTAATATATGCCTTTTTATTAGTCTATTCAAAGTTTATCAATTTTACCTTCTCAAAAATCAATTTTAGCTTTATTAATTTTCCTTATTCATATTCAAAATTTCATTTCCCTGATCATTATTATCTCTTTCCTTGTATTCATTTTAGGGATATTTTATACTTACTTTTCCAGCTCCTTGAAGGTTTTGAATCTCTGGGATTCTGGACATTGCTTCTTGCTTACACAGATACTTCAAGCTACAAATTTCATACTAAGCACGGTTTAAACTAAATCCCACAATATTTGCTTTGCTGATTTTTTAAAATTTTCACTCAACTCATAATCTTTTCAAATTGTGATTTCTTCTTTCACACATAGTATTTAAAAAGCATTTGTTTTTTAAAATATATTTGAGGTTTGTGCAGATATTTTATTATGATTACTTATTTTAAAAATAAATTTAATTTTGGTCCAAGTACAAAATACTCTGTATAATCTCATCTCTTTGAACGTTATTAGAACTTTTTTTTTTGGCTTGATAGACATGTGCTCTATCTTGGTAAATGTACCATGTGCATATGAACATGGACCATGTGTATTCGGCAATACTTAAAGTAGTATCTAAAAATACCAATTAGATCAAGATGGTTCATGATGTTATTAATATTTTCTATAATTTCACTGGTCTCTCTCTCTCTTTTTTTTTTACTATTGCTTGTAGCAATTGTTCAGAGGGATATCAAAATTTCTAATTGAGTTAGTGGAATTTTTCCAATTTCTCCCTTTAATTTTGTCATATATTGTTTCAGGTATTTAGAAGGCTTATTATTAGGTGCGTTACACATGGTTTTTATGTCCTTTTGAGTAATTCTCCCCAGTATCATCTGATATTGGCATAGCCACTCCACTGCTCTCATGTTCCTAGTTTTTATATTTCCATCAGGTGGTAGACAGACAAAATCTGTGCCCTTGTGGAGATCCCTTCCCTTAGATATAGGCAGAAGCTTGGTCTTGCTTCTAACCAATAGAATGTAGTAAAGGTAATGGGTAGTTGTGATTGCATGCACGTGATTCACTGTGTAGCACCGATCTTATGAGAGTCTCTCTCTTGCTTTCCTGGTTTTGAAGATGTGAACTGCCCTGAATCCTACAACTGCAAGGACAGAATGGTACCAGCAACCACACTGCTGGGGAAGCAGATTCTTCCCCAGGCGAGCCTTCACTTGAGAGCCCGTTCCGTTCCTGAGGATGAGGACAGCAATGTGAGAGATAAGACTGAAACCCTAGCTAAGCTGTGCTGAACTCCTGGCCTATGAAAATTGTGATGTGTGGCAGTGCACGACTGTGTTTGTGGGAATTTGTCATACAGCAATTGAAAATGAATGCAGCATTATCCCATTCATTTAGGTTGAAACTATCTGTGTCTTCGGAGTTTCAGTGTATCTCTGGAGACAGCAAAGGGTTAGAGCTTGCCTTGTTATCTATTACGGAGCAGTCCTCCAATCCATGCTTCTTCTGTGCTCCTTCAAGTTCTGACACAGTCATTTTACAACTCGGGTTCTAAGGGTTCAGTAACAGAGAAAAAGAATTGGCTTTTAACTGCTGCTGCTCAGAAATGGCTTGTTTCATATCTGTATAGTCCATTAGCCAGAAGTACTCACATAGCCCCAAATTATCCCCAGCACAAGCTAGGAATTGCTGAGGAACAAAGAGAATATAGAAAATGTTTCATCTATGCCAAAATGCCTAACTAGGAACCACTGGATATAGCATTAGGATTATCAATTTCATAAATGTTACTGTGCATTTCTGGAAGTTCTAGTGAATATAATTAAGCAATGGAGAAAAAAAACTATAATTATTGGAAGTAAAGTAATGAAACAATCCTTAAAGTATTTGAAAATTAGAGGTTCGTATAATAGGAAAACAGAAGAAAATCGATCCCTCACAATGAATATTGCTTAATTCTCTCTTTCCTTTTTATATCCAGTCAGATCAGGATGCAGTGTCGTCCCCATTAGTCCACAGAAGCTGGTCTCGTCCAGTTGTTCATTCTTCATCTCAATATCAGTTAACTTCTAGGAAGTAACACATACAGACATATACATATGTCTGTCTGTCTGTCTATTTATCTATCTATGTCCCTGTATATGTTTATATGTATATATTCATTTTAAATATTCACTACACAAAAAAATCTGAATACAAATATTTGTTTTACTTTCTATATTATTGGTCAATGTTCTTGGATGGCTTGTTTTGTATAACTTATATTTTATATTTTCAACCTTTGAATTTTAGAGTTCCCCAGAGCTCAAATACAGTCTTTTTTTTTTTTTCCCCCTACAAGATCTTTAGATTGTCTTATCTAGTCTTATGGCTTTAAATGCCATCTCAAAGTAAATGGTTCTGAAATTTATATCTCACAGTTGTAGTCTGTATCTGGAAAGCTTTTAGGATTTCTTCTTTACTATTACAATTCAAGTTTTGCCAGAATGTATCGAGTTATACATTTTCTTTAAAAATTTATACTGGATCAAAAAAAAAAGGGGGGGGACAGAATTGAGCACAGAAGGGTCAGTAATGCAGCCCCTCAGAATATGAAGACACTGTCCTTTCTCCATATTGAAAACATTTTATTCGATTTATAAATGGAATTCCTCTTCACCATTGATTTTGTTCTTTTCATTTAAAATTGCTGTTGTATTGCTAATGAGTTAAAATATTGTTTTTTATATTACAACCTCCTTCATTTTTCCTTAATTTTTATAAAACAGATGATTTTCTGTTTCTTTCTTTTTTTTAAAGATATATTTATTTATTTGAGAGAGAGAGAAAGAGAGAGAGCCCATGCTGGAGAAGGGGCAGAGGGAGAGAATGTCCAAGCAGCCTCCCGTTGAGCACAGAGCCAACTTGGGACTCCTTCTCACAAGACTTGAGATCAGGACTTGAGCCAAACCCAGGAGATGGATACTTAAGGGACTAAGACACACAGGTGCCCCTCCTTTTCTCTTTCTTAAGATGTACATTTTATGGAATTTGGTGATATCTGTTAGTGTGAATGTGTGTGTGTGTGTGTGTGTGTGTGTGTTGCCTGATTAATCATTTATTGGTAGTTGATACTTTTAGAATGAAAGGCTGTGTTGAACATTATAAATTGCTGCTACCGATTTCATCCAAAGTTCACCCAAGGTTGGTTAATCCCCTTCGTTAATAAGTTAGTCTAATACATCAAAGTGATGAATAGAATCTCATGTCAGAGAGTGAAGTAAGCCCCATGGCCCTGTTCTCTCTAGGGTATGAGATCCTACAGCAGGTAATGGGCAGGGAGTTCCTGCAACTCTCGGCACAGCAGAGCTTTCCTCTGCATTTGGACAAAATTTCTGTGACACCTTCATAGAGAAAAGTGTCTCTCCTTTATTTTCCTTTCCACCTGGTCCCATGAAGCATTCTAGATTTTCCTCACATTTCTGCAATGATTGTCTTTCAGGTCCCAGTACTTTACTAAGAGCTTATTTATTTATTTATTTATTTATTTGACAGACAGAGATCCCAAACAGGCAGAGAGGCAGGCAGAGAGAAAGGGGGAAGCAGGCTCCCTGCTGAGCAGAGAGCCCGATGCGGGGCTCGATCCCAGGACCCTAAGATCATGACCTGAGCGGAAGGCAGAGGCTTAACCCACTGAGCCACCCAGGTGCCCCTACTAGGAGCTTTTAATTCCTGGGTAGAATATAGAGAAATGAGTTATAATGATAGTGATAATGGGTTAAAGGCATATGAGATTGCTTAGTGTCTGTCTAGAAATACGAGTACTTCTCTTCCTGAGCGCCGGTGGCTACCTGTAACACTAGCGCCGTGACTCCTTCCACAAGTGAATCGGACATGTTACACTCTTGAAAACAAGAATGGTGGGCCCTCTATCCCTTTGATGTGTCAGTCCTATGGTCAGTGTTATTTTTGTGTTTGGGGTTTGTGTGATATCAAATTAGTGAAATATTTGCTTTCCTTAGGCGGTAGGCTATAAGGAAACAGAAGTAGAAACTACATTGAAACAGAAACTGCTCTGTGAATTGCTAAAACATTTTAACTTAATAGCATTCTCAATGGAGGTCAAAATAGTTATTGTAGACTCAGCTTTGCTAATCAGGAAGACACTTTAAAAAATAAAATATTTTTTAAATTTTTGGTTGCATATAATAAAAAATAAATAAGAAACACTTGCTTGTTGGCATGCACACAAGCCAGCATTTATCACAGGGTATGCTTTTGCAAAAAACACTGTCTCCAATTTATTAAAGATAAACTTCTATAAAATGGGCATCGCAGGAGAGAATATAATGCTGAGAAATATGATTTTACTGTGTGCCAAATAATAAATCAAATAATTTTCATGCATATTTCATACAATAAAAGCTAGAAAAGATTTTCAAATTCTGTCCTCTCTTATAAATATGTGTCAATAGTATTTGTGGGTATATTTTTAAAACTGACAAACAGTTCATGGTGGGGATCAATTAGTCATCTCCTTGCTTGGGACAGAATTCATGTGTCAGCAGACGGTTGCATATGCTGGAAGACAACTAAGTGTTTAGAACTGTATATCTCAGAGTGAAGTAGCAATAAAAATCAATAAATGTAAAATAAATATTATTATAAGCCACCTTGTTTATACTACACATGACCAGCAATATCATTGAGCGTATATATTGTAGAGAACATTATACAATTACTGTTAAAATTTCCAATTCAATAGTCTTAGGACATGATTTTGTCTCCAGGTCAACAGAATAAACATCAGATCTCATAATTGGTTTTGTAAAACATAGAGGCTTAGACTTAGCTAATAGTTAAATTCTAACCTTTCTCCCCTTTGGCTAATCTCTTGTCATCGCTGGTCCTCACTTGCTATAAAGTTACTGAATTGGCATAGATACTCTCACAAATGTCTCCCTCTCTTATATTCTATGATTTTGTGACCCTATAGCAAAGTGATATACTGTTAATGTAATAAGGATAGTTTTTAGCAGCTGTGCTAAAGGGTATGGTGTTTAATTTATATTAGGGTATCCTAGCAAGAACTTTCCTATGCTAAATTACAGCTCCTAGTGTTTGGACATTATTGAAGTATGCATCCTTAACATTAGGTGCTACACTGAGAGGAGTGGCAAAGACATTGAACGTGGCCCCATTTAGCACTACAGAAGTAAAAACTGAGCATTACACTTTTAGTGTGTTAATAAATGAGACCTCAAAGTTTGCAAGTGGGAGGAAAGACACTGGAACAGCAGATATGTTGACAGTTTATTAGCAACTTGGTACAGGTGCAGATAAATCAAAGCCTGTACTGTAGAGAAGATGAATTTAAGTGGTATTTTAAATAAGTGGTTTAGTAATGAAAAATATATTTAGGGGTGCCTGGGTGGCTCAGTGGGTTAAAGCCTCTGCCTTCACCTCAGGTCATGATCCCAGGGTCCTAGGATCGAGCCCCACATTGGGCTCTCTGCTCGGCAGGGAGCCTGCCTCTCTCCCTCTCTCTCTGCCTGCCTCTCTGCCTGCTTGTGATCTCTGTCTGTCAAATAAATAAATAAAATCTTTTAAAAAAAATACATTGATTATGATAGGAATTTTCTTTGCAACCCAAATCATTTGAGTTGTACAAGTGGGAAGCAGTCCTCAGACTGATTTAGGAGAGGAAATTACAAAAAAACCTCCTTTTTTTTTCAATGTTCAATATCGTTTTTCCTAACAATTGGAAAAACTGCAAGGTGAAAGTATAGAAAATAGGATTCTTCCTCTAACCCCTCAAAATAAACCAAGATCCTCAAAATATGAAATGAAATGATATTTTTTTCCAATTTCAAGGGGTTTAGTTAACTATCCTCGACATACTTCCTACTCAAAATTATATGAAGCATTAAAGAAAGTTGTTTTAAAGTACTCATAGCAATATTTGAAATGATTATAATGCCAAGTCAAGAACTTTCAAATTTGAATATTTAGGCATTCTTAAAAATCTTCAATCATGAAAGGAGTTGTCTTTACAGCTTTGCAATAGCTAAAGCTTAGCTTGCAATAAGAAAAGTCTTAATTAGGGGCACCTGGGTGGCTCAGTTGGTTAAGTGTTTGCCTTCAGCTCAGGTCATGATCCCAGGGTCCTGGGTTCTAGCCCTGCTCTGCAGGGAGCCTGCTTCTCTCTCTGCCCCTCCCTCCCACTTGTTCTCTCTCTTTCTCTCAAATAAATAAATAACATATTCAAAAAAGGAAAGAAAATTCTTAATTATACAGGTGTTGCTTTTAGCATTAATCAATACATAGAATAGCATGCATTGTGAGAAGGTAAAATTGATTAATAAGGCACATGCAAGTTCCCAATGAGGGAGATGCTTTACTCCAGGCCTTACTGTAATTTCCTGTTAGCAGCAAAATTTAATTTCAGTTTCAAAGGGTCCTTAAAGATGTAGATCTCTAAGAGTTTTAAAGATAAATCAAATGGTTTTGGAACATGTAAATATAGAGCTGGTGTTTGTCCATGTGTCAGATGGTCCATATTGCTTGATGACAAGTGTTTGCATTCTTTGTTGGCTATACCCCTGGTAGGCCGTCTGTTAATATTAGAGCGTATAACTGTTGATGTAGTAAAAGTCATAGTAATGTTCATTTCATCTGGGTACATATTATTTTTATTTAAATTTGTTTGATATATAACATTTTACAAATCTATGGCATACAACATTTTGATTTGATACATATTTGATCATACTGTAATACAATGACATTGTAGCAATAGTTACTCTAGCATGTCATACAATTTTCATGTCATTTTTGTGATGAGGAATAATCAAGATCTAGTCTCTCACCAAGTCTGATGATTGTTATACAGATTCTTAAAGATTTATAGAGGCACGGAATATTCCAAATAAACAAAGCTATCCTGAAAAAGAAGAATAAAGTTCTAAGTATCAGACCTCTTGATTTCAAACTATACTACAAAGCTACAATAATTAAAATGCATGGTTTTGGCATTAAAAGTGATAATTGGCCCGTGGCACAGAATAAAGAGTCCAGAATTAAACTCCCACATGTATATATGGTCAAATGATATTTAACAAGGGAGCCAAGAACACCCAATGGAGAAAGAATAGTCAATTCAGCAAATGGTGTTGGGAAAACTGGATACACAATGCAGAAAAATGAAATGGGACCACTCACAAAAACTAACTGAAAATTTATCAAAAACTTAAATATAAGACCTGATTCTATAAAATTTCTGGAAGAGAATATAGAGCATAGAGTCTTTGACATTGGTTTTGACAATGATTTTTTTTATATGACACTAAAAGCATAAATAACAAATCAAAAATCTAGTGGGATTACATCAAACTCACTGAGGTACATATTGAAAGGGAATTTTCCCAGAGCCCACCATTGACACCAAAACACTCTATTTAAATTTGTGAAATTATCAGCTACTATAGGACTGTTTTTAATAGAAATTTGCTCAACATTAATATTACTAAGTGTTTTGAGCATTTTATTTTACAATTCTGATTAGATCTGGCCAGTGGTAGACAATAACAAAATTATATCAAGAAGCAGACAGACAAAATTTTAAAAGACAATAATGGACAAACATCTTGAAGTATGTGGATGTCTCCAGTTAAAATTATTCCTCAAAACAAATGAACTAAAATTTCTGTACCTGAAGAACTTGTTTCATAATGTATCATGAAACTAAACAATGGTGAGCAGGTCAAGGATAAGGGATGGAGTTTGCACCAGCAGAAAAATAAAATTATTTCTGACACTGAATAATTTATTTTGTTTGTAGAGCAAAATATTAACACAGTAAACTATTAGGTATTGAGATCAGAAACTTATATGGTTCAAAATAAGATTCTATAATAAAGTCACTCTTTCTTTAATATGGAATATTACAAACAAAGGCTGTATTTTCCTTCAAAGCTGTTTGTTTACCTAGAATATTGCTTTTGAAGTTGTATTTGAAAATACCTTTGCATGGACTATCCACTCACCAGTTCACCATAGACATCACGTGTTTCTATTGTTCAGGTCTTTTCATACCTTGTGCTATTCCCTTGATCCTATAAGTATTTCGTTTTATGGCTCTATGACCACTGGGTTAGGATTTTCTTGAAAGAACACAAACATACTTTAACAGGCTAGTTGTGACCCAAATTCTTATGTTTTTCTTTTTTTCATTATTATGTTTTTCTATATCATATCTTTGAAATATGATTTTGCTTACTTCTCATCAGACCATGAAATCATTGTTTCCTAAAAGCTTTAACATGGGCTAAACTTGTGACTTATTTCTTCAAAGAGAACATGGCTATAGTGACTTTCTGTCATTTATGAGGCTAGTTTTCCTAATGATGCAGACAGAGCTTGGAGGAGAAGAAGAGACAGCTTGAAGGAGAGTTCAGATTTCCTAGTTGATTTGAGGCTGTTTAATAGCCTTCAGCCAGACATGCGGGAGAGTAAAACCACTGTCCGCGGAGACGTTCATCCACAGCTGCACATAGACACATGAGTGAGCTCCATTGAGAATTAACATTTCTCCAGTTGATTCAGACTATCAAATCGTAATGCATGCTTCCTGTTTATACCATTCAACTTTGATATATGGACTCTGGCAGTAATAACAACAGCAAAAACCCTTTAATTTTTAATTTTCTGAAGGCCTCATGCTAATTGTACACAAAGACATCAGAATCCAGCGAAACTAAGTCAAATACATACACAGCTTTATAAAAGCCTTCAAACCATCTGAGACTCTTCAGAACGTATTCTGGACCAGCCTTAGCGATCTCACCAGTCACTAAATTGTCTGCATCTTTATTACAGAACATTCTTAAATGCACTGAACCTGGGGCTCCTGAGCCTGGGTGGCTCAGTCAGTTAAGCTCTGACTCCTGGTTTAGGGTCATGTCATGATCTCAGTGTTGTGGGATCGTGCCCTGTGTAGGGCTCAGTGCTCAGCACAGAGTCTCTTTGTCCCTCTTCCTCTCCTCCTTCCCTACTCTCTCTCTCTCTTTCACTCAAATAAATAAATAAAATCTTTTAAAAAATGCATTATACTTGTTTTTCTTCAAAACTTCAGTCATGCTACTACTGGTCTTACAGATAAGACATTTCTAACTGAGGAAAGATGGGTTATCTCTATGACACAACTGAAAATTCCTCTCTGCAGTAAAGCCATACTTGGTTCTGAAGACAATACAATTGCCTTCTATTTTGTACTCCAAGACCCTGAATCATTTTCAGTTGCTTCATGAAAAATCATCACAACCAAGCACCTACTAATTATTTCATAATTATGTAGATCAAAAGTCAAGACAGGATACAACTGGATTCTCTGGTACGGTCTTAACTCAAATCAAGGTCAACCTACTTTCATGCTCATTTAGGTTTCTGGTCAAATTCATTCCTTGTAGTCATAGGACAGAGGTCTCTCTTTCCTTGCTGGCTATCGGTCAAGGACCACTCATCTTTCTAGAGCCATTCTAGTGCATTCCTCATTACATGCTCCCCTCTGTCTGCAAGTCAAGAATGTTACATCAGATCCTTCCCACATTTCAAATCTCTCTGATTTTATTTTCTGCCACCAGCCAGGGATATTCTCTGCTTTCAAAGCACTCATGTAATTGGAGATTAAATAATCTCCATTTACTTCATGTAAAGCAGTATCCATGTAAACAACCATATAGTCTCCCTTTTAATTAACAAAATCATTCACTAGTGACCTTAATTGCATTTGAAAAATCCCCTGCCAGGTAACACAACATAAGGAGGACATTTTATCTCATCATGTTTATAATCCTAGGTCAGGGTAGGAAATTTGGGGGATGAGTGGGTAGGGAGTGGTGGTAGGACTCTGTCTAACACAGATATCTTCTTTACATTGGTCCAACACTACATAGATTGCTTTGGTACAGTCGTTGTTTAAATATCTTCTTAGCTAGGTCCCTGGTTCCTTCAGCACAAATATTGTGTCTGTATTCATCAGTTCTTCTCAGCATCTAGTATGTAGGGCACCTACCTCAGATTAAGTACATAACAAATATCCATTAAGAAGCAGGACTAATTATTGGTAAATAAAATAATATGGAATTCCATTCTCATGATGTAAAAGTTATATAAATACAGATCATCATGTCAGAAAAAAAACAATCAAATTGATCAACTCTCTAGAAGAAATTTCTTATAAGCTACTTTATCATAATTACAAATCTCAGTCTAAATAGGTTATTAAAATATTTAAAAAGAAATATATATGTATTTTTTACTTTGATGAACTTTGGGTCTACAATATAAAGGATTTCTTTTTTTTTCTATTTTTTGTATTTTCTTTTTCCTTTTTTTAAAAAATTTCATTTCTTTTCAGCGTAACAGAATTCATAGTTTTACAACACACCCAGTGCTCCATGCAATGCGTGCCCTCCACAATACCCACTAGCTGGCCCCCCCAACCTCCCAGCCCCCGCCCCTTCAAAACCCTCAGGTGGTTTTTCAGAGTCCATAGTCTCTCATGGTTCTATTTACTTCCTTGTCCCAGAAACTAGAACATTAATTACTATTGCTTATGGCAATAAGAAAACGAACAAGTAAAACTATCCTATTTATGTAAAATTTAACTATAACCTATATGGTCTGAGCCTATACTAATAATTTTCTTATGGCATCTGAAAACACAATTGCAAAGGTAAAAGATGCTGTGATATTTGAGTTTACAGATTTCTATTTTCCCTTTTCATATAACTATTTTTAAAGTAATACATTGCTGTTTCTCTTTTATGAGGCAGCATGTTTCAACAATCTCTGCCCTCTTGACAATGTGTAATACCATTTCTGTTTTCAGTCCCCTAAAGCGAAGCTATTATCTATGTAGGGAAAACAGCAAGTTAGCATTTTTGATGTAAATCTTTCAGTTGATATGTATTGTATTTTACTTAAAGGCATTTTCTATCTTAACATTTTATGCAATTACAAGCTGGGAAAAAAACCATGAAATTACCACAAGAAGTAAAATACCATTCCTGTGGATGTGCCTTGAGGTGGCAGGATGAACAATTCTCCTTCTGACATGGATGTCATGTAGCATTAGCAAAAAGACCTAAAGTGACTTATTTTATTGTTTTATTGGAGTGACATAAGACTAACTAGACATTAAAGAAAAGTATTCACAATTACCATATCATCTCTGAATCTTTGAAATGTTCATCCTTTGATTGCTGTATATAATGTTGACAGTGGCAAAAACTCTTCACTAATTGATGAGTCTCATATTGTTTGTTGTTTTTTTGGGATAATTCATCTGTCGTTAAACTGAAATATAATATTTTCCAAATATTTAATTAACATCAAGAATCTTGTAGTCTATTTCTAACAGAAATAGCATTCACACACCTTAGTAGGCAAATAATAGCCTTCTAAGATTCTTATAACCACTGTACCATTTGATACTTCTCTACTCTATCATGTATAAGGTCTTGGCAATTCACACATTCATATTTTCAGGTCAGATCTAGCTTTCACACCTCCATTTCTCTCATCTATGGCACTTGTCCTATAAATGGAAGATACTATGTATCTTGACAGCATGTGTGTGGCTATAATATGTTCAAGTGATGTTTCAGCTATAAGGCAAATGAACGAGAAATTAGTTTTCTCTACAGTTCAATTGTAATAAGTAAGGACTTTATAAATCCAAAATTATGAAAACTTTTAAAAAATTGACATGAACAGGAACAAAGTTAAGCTTCTAAGTCCTTCAATAAATAATCTAAAGGAGAGTTTTATATAGAGGAATTAGCTGTCCCTTGTAAACAAAAAGTTATTTTTATAATTATAAAAATAAAATAGGGGTGCCTGGTGGATCAGTCATTAAGTGTCTGCCTTCGGCTCAGGTCATGATCCCAGTCTTCTGGGACAGAGCCCCGTTTTGGGCTCCCTGCTTGGCGGGAAGCCTGCTTCTCCCTCTCCCACTCCCCATGCTTCTGTTCCCTCTTACTCTTTGTGTCTCTCTCTGTCAAATAAATAAATAAAATCTTAAAAAAAAATAAAAATAGCATATACTAATTATTATGACTATATAAAATATAAAATCATAAGGAAAGAGATGTAAATTATCAATCATTACACAGTTTTGGGAAAAACTGCTATCAGAAATCTTATAGAATTCTATATTTGAGGGAGTCAGGGAGAGGTCTGCAGATTATGAAATAAAATTGAAGCTTGTATAAACTAATAGAAATGGGTAGTTCTCAACCAACATATATGGGTTAATTTTTTTAATTATGCATTCATTTGTTTATTCAAAAATATGTAAGTGGACTTAAGGTAACACAAACACTATTTGAGTACTTAGAATACACCTATGAGCCAAATAAACGAACACCCTCAATCTCTTGAAGCTTAAAGTTTAGTGGGAAACTGGGGAACAAACACGAAGAATAATAAATTATAAGTTACATAGTATGTGAGAAAGCGGTCAAGTGCTAAGGAAAAAAAGAATAAAATTAGAGCCAAAAAGGGAATAGAAGCAAAAGTATTAACTAAGATGACAAAATCTCATGGAAAATCTGAAGGAGATGAGGGTTAATCAAGTACCTGGGCCTAGGGCATGCGAAGCAGAAGGAAAACTAGAACAAAAGTTGTCAGGCAGCAGGGGCCTGGCCGAGCTTGAAGAGCAGAAAGGAGACAATATGAAAATTCTAGTAAAGCAGGGATTGCTCAAGCAAGATATTGTGGTGATCTATGATAGAGCATATTTGTTTGGTTTTGTCAAAGGAGTGTGTGTGTTTTCCTTCTCACACAGAGGCAAAAACATGGAAGAAAATGGAGGAAAGACAGAGGAGGCTCTGTGACTTCTCGGAGTATAACTTCATGAGTGATAAATTGTAGAAGTTTATTAACACATTAAATATTGTTAAACTCATCATTAAAGGAGTACAAATGTGGAAAGCATTTTCGTAGTTCAAAATGGTGAGTTAGCAGTAAAAACTTTAAAAAATGCTAAACAAAATCTCAAGGATTAAAGCTATAGGAGTCCAGTCATAGTGGACACAGTCAATGATACGATAATAGTGAGGCAATGGGATGGAAGGCAGCTACACTTGTGGTGAGAACAGCCTAATGTATACACTTGTTGACCACTTAGTGTTCACCTGAAACTAACGTAACATTGTGTATCAACTGTACTCGAATAAAAAAAAAAAATCTAAAAAAAGAAAGAAAGAAAGAAAGAAAGAAAGAAAAGCCCTTTGGGCAACACAGTGTAAAAGATGCTAAATTGTAGAGCAAAAAATCTTTATAATGTAAATGAAAACTGAAGTAGTGTTGTAAAAACAGGAGTTTTTATTATTATTGAAGTCTAGTTGTCAGAAAATGTTAGATTAGTTTCAGGTGTACAACGTTGTGATTCCCCATTCTGTTGCGTTCACCATGACGGTGGCTACCATCTGTCCCTGTGCAACACTATTAAATACCACCTACTCTAGTCCCTCTGCTGTGTCTTTTATTTCTGGGACTTACTCGTTTCATACCTGGAGCCTGGATCTCACATTCCCCTTCACTCACTTTGCCCCTCCTTCACCATCAGTTTTTTCTCTGTATTTAAGGGTCTGTTTCTGCTCTTTGTTTGTTTGTTTATTCACTTGTTTTGAATAACAGAATCTATATTTACAAGAAAAAAAAAGAAAGGAGAGAAAGAAGGCAGGAAAGATGGAAGAAAGGAAGGAAGGGAAGAAGGAAAGAAGGAAGGACAGAAGGAGGAAAGGAAGAGAAAAGGACACATAGAAGGCAGGCACATGTACAAACCTCAGCCGGTGTTTCTGGACAGGCTGAAACAGACTTCACAGCTCACGTGCTCAGGGCAGAGAGGGACAAGCGAGCCCAGACCACTCACTTGCCCTTCAAGTGTGGCAGCTGGTTTATCTGACAAGGACCCCACTTAATATTCCTAGCATGGAGGGCCACAGTCTTGTCAGAAAGAGAGGCTTCCATTTGAGAAACTTGAGAGTTTTCTATTGCCTTAGAGTATTGGAAAAGCCCAACCTTTCCATGTTAAAATAAACAACAACAACAAAAGTGAAATACCAAAAAGCCTCTCTCATGGGATAAGAAGATCATCTCCTTTCCTCCTTATTATTACAATTTGAGCAGAAGCATGGTCTGTGGGGTTTTTTCTTTCTTCTTTTTTTTAACCTTCGACTGTGAGTTTAGTAGAAATCTTTTTAGCTGGGTTTAAGTCTTGATTTATACTTCTAATTATATATTTCTTCCTGAAATAGTCTCATTAAATGCTGAGTCCATAAGCTTATCTTTATGAAGTATTTCAAACTGTAGCTAAGCCTTTAACCCTCAAGGAAATAGATGAAAGAGCAGAGGATTTTGTCAGGAATGTTTGAAATATATTTATAATGCATATCTTCAGTCTTTAGGTTTTTATAGAGAGCAGCAATATGTTAAAAGGTACTATTTTCTGGATTCCATTTTATTTTCCTTTTTTGTGATGAAAGTCTTCTATTTTAGATAATGATAAAATATCCAAAACTTTTAATTTCAGTGTTAATGAAAATTACCGATCCTGCCATATTAGTTTCCTAGTGCTGCCATAAAGTGTCATACATTGGTTGGCTTAAGATAACAGGCAGTGAATTCTCTCATAGTTCTGGAGACTAGATCTTCAAAATCAAGATGTTGGCATGACGATCTTTCCTCTCTCCATAGAAGAATCCTTCCTTATCTCATCCTAGTAGTTGGTGATTGCTGGCCATCCTTGACCTTCCCTGGTGTGCAGCTGCATTAACTCTAATCTCTGCCTCCACGACCTTCTTCCTTCCATGTCTCTGTGACTGTGTGTGCCTTCCTCTTCTTGTAAGGATACCAGTCATTGAATTTAGGACCCACCGTAAAGCAGTATGACCTCATTTTAACTAATTATATCAGGAAGGATGCTTTTTCCAATTCAGGTCATGTTTTAAGGTTCTGAGTAGACATGAATTTGTTTGGAGGTGGGCATTATTCAACATAGTATACCCACTATGTAAAAATATGGAGATTGAGACATTTAAAAAGTGTATTTCCAATGTTATTTGGGATGTATGTTTTTGAGAAGAGGGAGAACCTTCATCCTGGGACTTCTCTGAAATGTTTTCATATTCCCCAGTAAAGATGGACTCTGAAGGAGTCTGATGTAGATGAATTACATGAGCCCTGAAGCAGCTCTTCTCTTTCTAGAGGGATCATTTATTGGCAAATGCCCAACAGCTGCTGTTCCTCAATCAGCTTGCATCTGTCAGTAAGACTGATTTCTGTAGAATTTCTTAATTAACAGGTACCCTATAAGAATTCTCTAGGAAAGTCAGAAGCTAAAAAAGATAGGCTTATTTTCAAATTAAAAATTCATATTTTTGGTAAATTGCCGTTTTGCTCTCCATATTCATTTTCTTTGTGAGTAGCTTGTAGAAACTTGTACTCATGGGATGTATGCTTTGTAGGCATTTCTAGACCATGAATTCCTTGAGTGACAGGGCCTGTATTACTCATTTCTAAATTCACAAAATTAATAAGATTTCCATCCATGGCAGGAGCTCTGTATATATCATGAATATATGGATGGATGGAGGAGTTGTGACAGCATATTGCTCTCTCTTCTTCTACAATATTTTACACCACTTTTTTCTTTTTCATTTGCTGGAATGGATAGCACTCAATAAAGTCCAAACTATTTGCACTACAAAACAAGCTATGGGTTTATCTGTCATACAGTTTAGACATATCAATGTATGTAAGAGAGTGTTTTTCAAATCTGTGATCACAACCATCGGTTGACATTAATTATTATTTTTTAAGAGTTTATTTATCTATTTGACAGACAGAGAGATCACAAGAAGGCAGAGAGGCAGGCAGAGAAAGAGAAGGGGAAGCAGGCTCCATGCTGAGCAGACAGCCCGATGCGGGGCTCTATCCCTGGACCCTGGGATCATGACCTGAGCAGAAGGCAGAGGCTTTAACCCACTGAGACAACAGGTGCCCTGACATTGATTATTTTTGAAAGTATGTGGTTCTAAGTGCTGAACCTAGTTATGATAGAGGACAGTGGAAATATAATGCTCTTATATGTGGACTTTTAATTTCTTCCTTAACCTGGTGTTCATCCAGACTCATAGGTTAGATAGTCCATTTGTAGGTGAAACAGCATAAACCTATATTTTCTTCCAGATACCTTTCACTAAGATATGTATTCAGTTGTTGGACTTCTAAAAGTATTTGTGGGGAATTGAACAGAGAGCAGAGTCATGTCTTATTAAGTATCTCTGGGATGATTTGAAGTCCACACACTAATCATGCTACCAACTGATATGAGGCAAAAGGAGTCATGGTCTTGATGTTCAAATTCTTGGCATAAAGTATGGGAAATTTGTGCAGTCTATCAAGCCTCACACCAGTCGGGCAAAGTCAGGGAATGGTCCCAAACTGTCAGTTGGTAAATCTTCTCAATGTCTATCAAGAAACACTTTACTGTTCTTACTGTATAATCATTCGCCATATCACTCTTTGAACTGCCAAGAACCACAGAAATTCCTCACAGAAATCAGGACATATGATTTTTTTTATTTTTAACATAATAAAGTTCATGTAGTATGGTCTCTCTCTCTCTTTTTTTTTTTTACAAACAATAAATAAAATTTATATCCATATTGATTCATGTGTAAGTGGCAACAATTTCATGATAATTGGTGTGGTACACTTTGCATTGCCTTGATCTTTTGACACTGATTATGTATCAGTAAGGCACACCTCGCACACATGTACACACCCACACACGCACAAACACATATACACATTCACACATATCACATGTAATGCTGTTATTCTTGGGAGATTACTGATGTGTAGAATGGATAAATTAGGTAGGCATATAGTCCTCTTTTGAGAATACAACTTTAATAATGTATATTCTTGTTTCAGGTGTTTCAAATTGTGTCAACTTCAAGTTTGAAGAGTTTTAAGTTGTGCTAACAGGTGCTTCATATCACAGTTTCTAAAGAAATAGTTCTTTATTGAATAAAGGAATGCATGAATAAATGAGTGTTGTCCTTTTTCTTAAAAATTATTTAAAACCGAGGGAAGTGAGAATGTTAAAACACTGTTTGAAAATATATCAAATTTTATTACAATTCTGTGTTAAATATTTCGTGTGTGTAAATATTTCTCAATATCGTACAATGCCCAAATACAGAGAACAACTTATTTGATTTTGTGGCTTTGTATAGACTTAACATGTATGCATTGCATACAGAAACCATATTATTTATTAAATTTAAATTTAAAATGATTCTCCAAAACAAGTTCAACACCATTCTCTTATAAAAATATTTAAGTATTTTTTTTATTATGTAGGAATTGTCTTTGGAAAAATAAGAAAGGCCTAATTCCAGTGTAGACACAAATAACCCTTAAATATAATCATAGTTTCACATCAGTTGTGTGGTTTTTTTTTTTTTTCCTTTTACGTTCATTATTGATAAATGTTTTTTTCAGGTCTTTGTAGCCCAAAATAATTTGGATAGATTTAATAGATTTAATCTATAGATTTAATTTTTATAGATTTAGATTTGTATAGATTTAATATGGTTGGTTGGATATAAAGAAAAATTGATGGTTAGAAAGTCTCTATATCCTCTATAATTTTGTGATATAGTCATTAAAATTAATGTTAATTTCACTTTCAATCTATATGTCTTTGATGAAAATAAAATTTCTTCTTGAATACTGTTTTACAAATTGGTTGATGGTGTAATTTGAAAACAATTGGCCTGTTTTCTGATAGTCCATGCTAACATGAACATTTAACCATTGAACTACCCTATGTGTTGGTAAGGTTCTGAGAGACTGATGTGTTATTAAAACAATAATGTTTTATTTTATTTATTTTATTTTATATTTTTCTTAAGTATGCTTGTCCCAATTCTGAAAATAATGGATGTGTATAGACTCTTGTACTTGTTGAATTGGTGGATACTACATTTGTAGAATTACCATTTCACATTTTTGTCTTGTTTCTAATTTTAGGTTTTTCATGCTGTTGACAATATAGCTGTTTTTTATTATTTTTATAAGGGTGATTAAATATGAATGCAGTCTATTAGAATTAAATTTTATCTAATAACTAGAAAATAAGTAATGAAAAGAAATTCAGATTGGACTGGATCAGGCAACTTGGACAGGATAACTAAGATAGGGGTTTTGAAGTTAGTAATACTACTAATGTATTTACTATGGACATTAGTTTGGGGGAAACATGTATGCTGGTTATCTATGTTGATCAAAAGAAACCGTTGGTTAAAATAAAACATAAAACACTGTACTCAATGATCAGAACCATGAAAATGATGAGGAGATATATTTTATAATCTTATTTTTCTGACATTTTTACTTTAAATAATGAGAATAAATCCACTAAATATTATATGTATTAACATATTCTGAATTCCAGATAGGTGACTTTGAAAATTTAAACCATATTTTATCACTAACTTATTCATCTTTATATTCTGGAACCTAGGGCAATGACTGCTTACAGTTGGTACTTCATAAATACCTATGAACCAATACCTATGAATCAATACCTACGAATCAATAAGTGATTAGCTGAGTGGGCAACGATGAATGTTGGAAGGTTGTCAAAATGGCACAGATGTAGGAGATATTACTTAGGTGGTACTTGATCTTAAATGTGTAGCCATCAGTAGAAGGGTGATAGCTGTATTATTTATCATGGTGAGAAACGAGAGAGGATAAACTTAAGAACATGTTCTTTTTTTCTTATAGTAATTCAGAGATAACTTGACCTTATGTGAAATATCCAGTGGGCCACTAAAAATTCTGGACAAAGCTCAGAAAGTGGGATATCTACAGATTTGGGAATCACCCATGTGATCAATTAACAAGAGAGGTGATTCTTTTGGGCCAACATGTGGGGACAGTGGAGAGAGTTTGCTATGTAGGAGATAAGGACTACAGTTAGATTTATAATTAGGGACTTGATTTTACATGAATGAGCCATGATACAGAGGATAGAAAAAAAGAAGATCACATTTGAGAGGATATGGCAAGGTCAGAGGTTGTGGTCATGAATGTTAAATGCTACAAGGAGTCAAGGATGACCAGGGGTTGATGGTATCAGCTTATATTCTCCCCTTTACAAGGGTCTATTGAAAGGGAATAAAGAAGATGCTTTGCTGTCTACTATTTTAAAAAGATAATTGACAAAAAAAGGGAAATAAATGAGGAGTTGGAGTTGAAAATAATTTTTTTTTAAATCTTATGCACTGACTCAGAGGGGCCAAAATCTCCAAAAAGGAGTCCTTGAGCTGCCAAAGGAGAAACAAGGGATAATTGATGGAGCAAGATCCAGAGAAAATGGAGGGAAAAAGGTTTTATTTAATCCAAAACAGATTTCCCCAAAATGTGAAATGAATTCAATGGAAGCAAAAGATAAATTGCCCTGCTTGTCTATGAGAACTTAAAAATCAAGATTTTCTGCCATAAATTCGGTTTATTGGGCAGAGATATGTGCCCCATTGTTCAAACTCTAACATAAAACCATGTATTCAGAACATGTCAAGGAGAAAACCAATTATGCTGTATTGCGAGCAAATGAGCTGTGAAGCTGGTCCAGAAATAAAAAGGAAAAAAAATCAGGTAAAATGACAGAAAATATGAACGTATGGAAGATAAGAATATGCAGGAATGTAGGGGATAGTGGGTGATTCATACATTTCAGCTGCCTATTTAAAACACTAAAATTTAGCTTGGCCCAAGGGAAGTTTAATTTTTAAGATAATTGCATTTTAGTTCATCATTAGGAATGATTCAATTTTACTTCTAAGTTCTGGGAAGCCGGATGGTGGTGTATTAGATTTGAATATTTCTGTCTGACTCTCTTTCCTTTCCATCTCCCATTTTTCCTTTAAGACCAATGAGTCACTGGAAGGGACTCACTCTATATTCTTTATCTTCTTTTCCCTTTTTAAATTTTTTAAATCTACACATGATAGTGTTAGGTCATTCTGATAATCTAGGAAGTTACTAACCAAGACCCATGCTCCAAACACCACACACTAACTAGATGAAGAATTTTTATGCAGTTTCTGCTCATAGAGAAGTAAAGAGAAAGACAGTTCCATTTTTAATTTTTAAGGAACTTCATGTTTTCCATTGTGGCTGAAACCATTTACATTCCCACCTACAGTGAACAGGGGCTTCTTTTCCTCCACATCCCTGCCAACACTTGTTATCTCTTGTCTTTTGCATGACAACTGTTCCAAACAATGTGAGATGCGTTACTGTGGTTTGGATTTACATTTCCCTAATAATTAGTGATGTTCAGCACCTTTTCATGTACCTGTTAGCCATCTGTATGTCTTTTTTGGAAAATGTTTAGTTCCTCTGCCCATTTTCCAATCAGATTGTTTTCTTTTTCCTTTTTCTTTTCCCTTTTGAGTTCTTTACATATGTTGGGTATGAACTCCTTATGTATAATACACCCCTTTGCAGATATAGTCCCTCATGTATAATGTATAATATACCCCTTTGCAGATATAGTCCCTCATTCTATAGGTTGTTTTTCTCATTTTGTTGACTATTTGTTCTGCTGTGCAAAACTTGTTAGTTCGATGCTTTCCCAGAAATTTATTTTTGCTTTTGTTGTTTGTGCTTTTAGTGTTACACTCTGGAGACTGCTGCCTAGCTAATATTAAGAAGCTTTCCCCCTTTGTCTTCTTCTAGCAGTTTTACAGTTTCAGATTTATGTGTAATGTTATGTGTATGTGTATGTTATCCATTTTGAGTTCACTTTTGTGAGTGGTGGAAAATAGGGGTCCAGCTTCATTCTTCTGCATATAACAACTACATTAGTTTGATGAAAACTCTTTCCCCCCAGTCAAACCTCAGTTAAACCCCAGCTCTTGCCAACATTTTGTCTGGATTCTTGAGAGAGATCTTGAAGCTGAATCCTCAGGCTTCTTACCCTCCCAAACTCTGAGATGAAAAAATATGTGTTATTTTATGCAGCTAAGCTTGTGGCAAACTGATATGCAGCAGTTGATATGGATTTTGGTAACCTGGAAATGAGGTGTTGCTCTGACAAATAACTAAAAATGAAAGAGAGGATTTGGAACTGGGCAGTGGATAGAAGCTGGGACATGTTTCAAAAGCATGGGAAACAGTAAATTTCCTGGAAGTGATGAATCACTAAATTCTAGTCCTAAAACCAGAATTATACTATATGTTAACTAATTACAATTTAAATAAAAATTTGAAAAAAAAGAACATAATCCAGAAAAAATTTTTAAAAACTAATTAATAATTTCCTGTAACAGTTAATTATCTATCAGAACTTTGAGAACATGGCCAGTGGTGGCTCAAAAGTAAGGGAGAAGGATTTTACTGTTTCCGACTGTTTCCTAGGGAGATCCTTGACATGTAGCAGTGGAGAGCTTAGTGACATTTTCTTCAGCAGCTTTGTGGAAAATAGAACATATATGTGGTGAGCTTCATTACTGAGTAAGAAAGATCTCCCAGTGAAATCCTGGGGATGCCACCTAGTTTCTTCTTTTTGTCTATAGTAAAAATTGAGAGTAGGAAAGATACTTTTGAGGAAAGAACTGTTAAAAAGAATTTGATCATTTGGGAAATTCTGAACTCTTCTAGATGAAAAAGATGCTAAAATTAGAAATTGTTTTTAAGAACTGTCAGGAAAGCATGAATGATATGTGGGTATGGCTTTTATCTAATGGAGTAAACTCTCATGAAATCCAGTTTTTGAGAAAATTATTTTACCAAAAACATTGCCAGCTTGGACTGAAAGGAGCTGAGGGAGTGGAAAATAAAAAGATTCTACAGGCAGGAAGCAAGTGATAGAATTACTGGGCCACCAAGACATGCTACTTCGATGAATGACTGGAATGAGGAACACAGAGGGAGGAGGGAGAGCCCCAGAGAGTTATTTGCAGGCCTTGAAAATTTTCAAGAGACGGTTAGCATTTCCTTGGCACCATTTAAAAATCACTACGGAGCTGGGAATCCTTTGCACCTTCACTGTTACACTTTCTGAGCAGAAATGCATCTGTTATCCTGCCTGCTCCACCACTGTAGTTTGGGTGGGTGGGAAGACGGACAACTTGTCTCTTGAGTTTATAGATCAATGAGGAGTCTCATCTTCTCCCGGACCTGCTTTAGATGATGAGTATCTACACTTAGAACTGAGAGCTTAGTGGGTTGGAGTCCTTGGGGACCTTGGAAGCATTTTCCTTCCCGTGGGAAGGACACAGATCATTGGGGGCCCCGACGATGGACTGGGATAGGGAGACTCTAGCATGGCCCAGATTAGTCCCCCCCTCTGGATCTTCATACCCCACTATAATCCTGTCCCTTTAAGCGGGGGCAGAGCCTGCAAATCATTTCTAATAGAAAATAAGAGAAGTGCTGAGATGTCATTTTGAAGCGATTTAATCTCTCCATACCTCACTTTCATTATTTGCTGATTGTGAATGAGTAAATAGACACTAATATAGGAACTTCGTAAGTCAAATTCCTACACATCCCGAGGATGTTTTCACATGGATGATAGGTACTTGGTACACATTAGCAGGTTGTACCCTACCTCCCACATCCTCTGGTAGCCACCAGTTTACTCTCAGTTTTCATGAGTTTGGGTTTCTTAGATTGCACATATAAATGACAGCATGAGGTACTTGGCTTTCTCTTCCTGACTTACCTCACTTAGAGGAATATGCTTAAGGTCCATCCATGTTGTCACAAATGTCAGGATGCCCTCCTTTCCTGCAGCTGAAAAAGCATGTATCACGTCTCATTCGCCTGTTCACCCAGCGATGAGGACTTGGGTTGTTTTCATATCCGGGCAAGTGCAGATAATGCTGCAGTAACCATGGGAGTGCATTCATCTTTGGTAACTCATTTTCATTTCCCTTGGGTATATACCCAGGAGTGGAGTTGGTAACCATATGGTAGATCTACCGTTAATTTTTTGAGGACTCTCCATATTGTTTTCCATAGTGGTTGAACCAATTTACATTCCCATTAAAGCCCTGGAGATCTAATGCATTACTTAATGATTCCAACCGCTAAAAAGAGGAGATAATTATATAATATGATAGAAGAGCTAATTATTGCTACAATGGCAATCATATTAC
Source organism: Mellivora capensis (assembly GCA_004024625.1). Taxonomy (NCBI): domain Eukaryota; kingdom Metazoa; phylum Chordata; class Mammalia; order Carnivora; family Mustelidae; genus Mellivora; species Mellivora capensis. The sequence goes on along the minus strand of PISX010008205.1, from coordinate 15,047 downwards.
AACATGTGAATGTGTCAAATTAAAATGTTTTATACCTTAAATTCACTCATTGTTATATGTCAAACTATTTCAGTAAAAAAGATTAGCAAAAAAAAAGATTAGTAAAAAAGACATTGTTCCTTAAGGTAGATGCTATTACTATTATTATTGTTATATTTAAGTAACTTATGTCATGTCAATAACTTATTAAGTTTAAGTAACTTAAGTAACTTATGTCATATATTAAGTAACTTATGTCATGTCAGATTAAAAATATAGACAGAAATTGTAATTAACCGGGGATATGACAAGTGTCAAGAGAGAAGCGTATCTAAATTTAGCAGAAGAATTTTGGCAGCAAATGATGGTATTAGGAAAAGATTCCAAGAAAAGTTACTGTTTGTGCCAGATCCAATGTGATGAACTTCATTTAGAAATGCGTTAACATAAGGCGTGGGTATTTCATTGACAGGATGGAGAGAGTACTGGTCCAGTGTTGGTTGTACAAAAAAAGTATACGAAAGGAAACATCACAGAAATTGCACTGGAAAGGTATTTTTAGAGAAGGTGAAGACATCCTGAAATAGCAGATTAAGGGTATAGATATTATTTTATATAAAAAATAATGGGGGTATAAAAAATTTGTATAAAAAAATGGGGGCATGTAATTTCTTTAGTTCCCACAGGAAACTCAAAGCAGTTTGCAAATGATTACTTACACTAATTTTAAAGGAGGGTCAGGTGTATATGTCTTTGCACCCTACTTTTCTAATGGTAATTCTTCTTCTGTTCACTATATTCTGAAAAAGGAAATTGTTTGGCTCCGAGTCCATTGTAATATTAGCTAAATTAATATCAAATGAATGCCCTGCTATGAATATGTCTACAAAGGATGATCATGGTATTTTGGACCACTTAACCTGTCAATTTGTAATAGCATCTTGAGCACTAAAAAAAAAAAAAATCCATCTATATTATTTGGGGACATTAAAAAAAAATTCTACCTGCATTATTTTGGAAATAAAGGAAGTACCAGGGAAATAGGGATGAGAAATATGTGCAGAGGACTAGTAGGCAACATAAAATTCCCTAATGGCCATGTGTTTGTCTGTGTACCTGGGAGAGTGCTTATTAACATTGTCAGAGGAAGGTGGTCAGTTTGAGCTAGGCTTGAACATACTGGATTGGAGCTCAATTTAGTGGCAAATATATGATTCACAATGACACTGAAGACACTACTTAAGTTAAAACAATTTAACAAATAGAAAGAAGTGGGATTAAATGACGTGCATCAACTCACAAAAATGTATTAGGTGTATTCAAAGCAAGTATAGATCTTTGTCAAAGGAAGACAGTCTGTTTAATTATCCAATTATCCTCCACACCATTTAGAAGATGAAGCTAGGCTTAACATTCTGCTCTATCAATTCCCTAATCTATTGATTTTACCTAGTTGTTTTTCTCATAGTTACTAAAATACATTTATGGAAGTTAGGCACCTTGAGGGCATTGTTAGAGCAAGTGATTCTTTAAACACTATGAAGGATTGTGTTCCAGCGGAACTGATTTTATCTGGTCTCCCAATGCCTTCATTTTATGTTAACCATTCATCACCATTATATAAAACCTGAGATAGAGATTTTATTTTTTGCCAATATGATCTACAAACAGTATTGACTTGTAATCACTGCACACTTTTAGCTTCAACTCCATGAACTTAACTTCTTTCTGGCTTTTGCCTTGAGTTGCCCTTGATCAATTTTCCCTATTCCACTTGGCTAAACTACCCTTATTATTGATTACTTCACCTGAAACAACTATTGTTTTTTCTTTTCAAATTTTCATGATTTTTTCTTACTTACTGTACAAATAGTAACATATGAATGTAGTATTTTTGCATTCACATGTTAGAGTGAGACACACTATTGAGGGCTGCTTGTCGCTTGGCCCACTGTGACTTCTCATTATTTCTTCAAATAATGAGATGGCAAACTGAACTGTGCTGACATGTGTGACTTACCGTAGTGGTGCTCAGAAGGGCTTTGAATATTTACATGTGCCTTCCAAAATAACATTAAGCACCACGCAGTATAAATGAAGAAGGTAAACACATTCCAAAATAGTGTATCAGAAAGAAATATTGGTTAATGGATATTGCCAACCTACATGTTGATATGGATGCTAAGTGGCCAATTTATAATAATCACAAATAATCTCAATCAGAAGCATTGAAAATGTTCAAAATACCTGTTGTACTAAGTCATTTCAAGTAAATATCCATCTTTTATTTTTTCACTCAGAAAATGATCTGTTGATAATCTGAATGAATTGAGTATTATTGCATATGCCTTGCTTTAAATGATAACTAGTGAAATTCAGAAATAATATCAAATAAGCAGTTGGATTATTAAAGCAACAAAAACTCTAACCATTAATTACATTATTAAAAATATTAGGATACATAACTGTTAAGACATAATATACATAAGTATTTAAGAAACAGGTATACTTGATTACTACAACACATATTCTCTGGGATGCCTTCCCTATGTTGGCAGAATGTCTGATAGAGGAATACTCCAAAAATATACACATTTTGATTATTCCCCAAGTTTTGATGCAGAAACTTTGAGCAGAGATAAAGGCTCTGCATATTCAATGAACATTCAAATATTCATGCATCACCCTTGGAACACTGCCCAGACCACTGTGTGGGGACCTGTACTTCCTAACTGCCCTACTGACGAATCCTGATATCAGCTGCATTGCCCATTTGAGATGAGTTTGCAGTAAGGTTGTATTTCATAGCAAACCCTCATGTACTTATAAATTAGGCCATGTGGGTTTCCTGGAAATTCCCTTTCACTAATTAAGCAATTGAAATGTCAAATCCTAAATAAAGAAAAAGTACACAAAGTTGTATTAAAATCCCTTTTTTGAAAAGTCTTTATGTGTACTTTATAGAGAACTTACTTGTAACCTTAGCTATATCTCAATTCTGAAGAATCTGAAAGGTGTAAATGAGAGAGGAATCTATATATCACATCATTGTCTAGTAGAATAAATTAATGGCTTTTGTGCAATAAATCAGGCATGTCTCGTAAAAAAACACTAAAAATAGTATAAAGTTAAGTTGTACAAGTTTCAGAATGTAAATTTCTGTATTCTTTTCCAATGCCACTATGACTTTAAAGACAAATGATTCGAAATAAGGAAAAAAATAAGAATGTGTTCATCTCTAGGTATTTAAATGCATATATATATATATATATATATATATATATATATATATATATATTTACTCACTTTAATTTAAAAAAGGGAAAGATAGTTTATAAACTAACTAACTAGCCGAGTAGCTCAGCTGGTTAAGGTTTGCCTTTGGCTCAGGTCATGATCCCAGGGTCCTGGGACAAGTGCCACATTGGGCTCCCTGTTCAGTGGGAAGCCTGCTTCTCCCTCTGCCTGCCACTCCCTCTGCTCATGCACTCTCTCTCTGACAGATAAATAAATAAGATCTTTTAAAATGAAAAACATTTTTTAAAATTTTATTTTAAAATAAGAAAACTTCATTTGTTTAATGTTATTACATTGATTTTATATATGTACCTATGTATTTAAGTATACATTTTGTGTATTATGAGATTTTAATAACAAGATATGATGCAGTTGATAATTGCTTAATGTTTTTAGCTTTTGTGTTATTCATCTGTATATAGAACCATAAACAATTTAATTTTTAATCACAATCCATTTACAAAATTTACATTTAAACATTCCTAAAAATTCCATTTTTGAAAAATACAGCAAAGTATAAAAACAGAAGTTTTGACTCAACTCTCTAGTCCAACTGAGAAGAAACAAAAAGAAAAATTGGTTTACTTACTGGTCTTTGAACAAAGACTTTTAATAACAAAACATGAACTTTTTTTCAAATGAGAAGCAAAAAATTTGATTTATAAATAAATAAATAAAGCAAGTGCCCAATAAAATTTTAAATGTGTTTTGATGTTTAATAATACCGTATTTTGAGAAAATTATCTTTTCTCCTTTTATAAGTCTGACAATTTTCAATTATATCTTTATTTATAATTAATAACAGCAATTTAGAAAGTATGGGTATCAGTTTAAGAATTCTAACAGGAGATGAGTCACACATCTATCCCAACAAATAAGGTGTTTTTGTGTTTTTTTTGATAATGTCAAAAACTAAAGTTTGTGGGGGATTTTTTTTGTCATTGTCAACTTGTATTGAAAATAAGTGGCTATTTTTATAGAAGAAATGAAATTTTTCATTTATGGTTTTTTGAAGCCAAAAAATAAAGTGTTCTATCTTGGTAATAGAACTAAATTAATACAGAATAGTTCGTGAATTACAAATGTAATTCTTTCCTCACTGTTTTTGCAAGATATAAAGACTATGAATTATAATTAATTAATACAATTGTTTGAATCTCTTTTTTATACAATATTAATCCTAAAACCAACCAGTTAAACAAGTTGGATCATGTAAAATCAGATTTGTTTCTTACACAACACTCAAAGGAATTCCTAGGGAATCTAAAACTTGACTATAAACATAAAAAAGAGAATACCATTTTTCATACATTTAAAGATAGAACTGTAGAGGGAAACACTGATGAATTTCACTACATAAATGATTCTTTTCTAAAGATTTTTAATTTTTACAACATTCCTGCTTTAAAGTTTTGGTAACCTTGGAAGTTGATGTGTAGAAATCTATAAAAATCCATTAGTATTTACTACTTAGGATATTGTAAGAAAAAAAGTTTTGGTAGAGTAAGAAGACAAAACACAGATCACAGCTCCTGAATGCCAGTGCACTTCATTTTATTACACTTTGCACAGACTGTATTTTTCTTTACAAATTGGTTCATGGTAACCCCTGTATTGATTGAGTCCATCGATGCCATTTTCCCAACAGTATTTGTTCACTTTGTGTCACATTTTAGTAATTCCCACAGTATTTCAAACTTTTTCATTTTTATTATATTTGTTATGGTGATTTCTGACTAGTGATCTTTGACATTATTATTGTCATTCTTTCAGAGTTCTGGGTACAGTGGCCAAATAGGGGGAACTTAATTGATAAATGTCATCTGTGTTCTAACTGCTCCACTGATGGGCCATTCCCTTGTCTCCATTCCTCTCTCCAGGCTTCCCTATTCCCTATTGTTGAGACACAACAATATTGAAAATAGGTCAATTGATAACCCTACAGTGGTTTCTAAGAGCTCAAGCGAAAAAGAGTCAATGAGGCAAAATTCATTGCTGTCTTATTTTAAGAAATTGAGCAGCCATCCCAACCTTCAACAACCACCAGCCTGATCAGTCAGTGGTCAACAGCATGGAGGTAAGACCCTCCACCAGCCAAGTGTGTATTTCTATATGAAACTATGTTTCTGTTGAGTTGAGCTCAAAATTACTAGTAAAAATAAAAGAATCAGAGTGGTGATTGGCACAAAGCTAATAATGAAGAAAGAAGGCAGAATCTTTAGATGCCGGATGGATTTTGAGAATCAGTTATGTGTGGTAGTTCTGGGGAATGTTAATAAAAGGAAAAAAAGTTCTGGAGGCGTGAGGTAGGGGACGTGAGATTGTATTATATTAGGTTTACTGTAGGACAAAACATAATCATGCAAAATGAACATATAAACAAATTTAATAGAAATCAGTATACAATGCCACTTCATCTTAATTGTTAATCAAAAAATGTTTCATTTGTTTGCCTGTAGAGAGTATGTGGTGTAAAAGCAACTTACCTTTAATTCTGTCTTTATTTAAGAACTCTCTATAGAGAACACTGTTCTTAAACATTATTATCCTCAATGCTTAACACTCAATCATTATTGTGACAATGAACGTCTTGCTTCTCATTTTTTATGGCAATTATAAGTCAACTTATATGGCAGAGATAGTCACAAATTAAAAAGAAATAAAATGGGTCTTGCCATTGTGTGATTTCATGTATTGCTTTTTGTTTATCACAAAATTATACTTGCAGATTTCTTTGATAAAAAATGTGGTTTCCAACTACTTTGCATTTTGATCATATAATTAGCCCAGGAAGCCAAACACATGATTGTTTCTTCACATCAAATATATTTATAGCAAATGTATAAATTTATACTTGCCCATTATTTTGGAGATATTTGAGACTGAGTAAGATGTTACCAGTGTTGGGCATATAAGATTAAAATAAAAATGTCCTTAGTAATTACATATATGTACAAATAACAGAGGGGCTTTTTCATATCTGATATGTAGTTTTTTAAAAATACTGTATCTTTGGAACAAATTTGGCTTTAGAGGAGATACTGAAAATATAATGCAGGGTTTCCATATATCCTCTCACTCACTTATTGCTTTACAATTAACTTACATTACCATTGTTCATTTGTTACACCTGGTGAAACAATATTGCCACATCATTACCAAATAAATCCATATTTTCTTCAGATTTCCCTACATTTTAAGTAGTGCATTTTTCTTAGTTACAGGATTCTATACAAAACACATTATATTTACTTGTCATGTCTCTTTATTCTCCTTTTGTCTGTGAAAATTTTTCACAGATGCCTTGAAAGATGAGATCTACCAAATATTTAAAAGAAGAGGTAACATCAGTTCTTTTCAAATCCTCCCAGCACATTGAATTGGGTGGAACACTTTCTAACTCATTCTATGGAGATAGAATTACCTTGACATCAATGACAGAAAAAGACACCACAAAAAAAGAACATGACATACCCCTTATGACTATAGATGCAAGTATCCTCAAATATAGTAGCAAACTAAATTCAGCAGCATATTAAGAGAATAAAACACCATGATCAAGGGTTTTATTCAAGGAATGCAAAGGTGTTTCAACATAAATACACTACTTTAGTGTAATATACTACCTCAATGGAAAATGAAAACAAGCACGAGCTCATCTCCATTAGTGCGATACAAGAATTAGATAAAACTTATTTCCTTTCTATAATAAAAACAATTACTAAACTAGGAATAGAAAGGCATTTCCTCAGCATGATAAAGGGCTTTTATAACTAAACCCACAACTCACATCATACTCAGCGATGAAAGTCTGAAAGCCTCCCCCGCTAAGATAAGGAATAAGATAAAGTTTTACCCGTTTTACTCACTTCCATTTGACATTGTACTAGGTAGTGAAACCAAATCGGCTAGGGAGAGAGACAAATAAAAGCCATCCAGTTGGATAGGAAGTAGTAAATCTGTCATCACAATTAACATGATATTATATATAGAAAACCAAAAAGAACCACAAGAAAACCAAAAGAACACACACAAACACACACACACACACACACACACACACACACAAATCCAAAGAAGATATTAAGATATTAAAAAGATATTAAGAAGATTCCATTTATTTGGGGGAGCCAGGTGGTGGGTATTATGGAGGGCACGTATTGCATGGAGCACTGCGTGTGGTGCAAAAACTATGAATTCTGTTACGCTGAAAAGAAATTAAAAAAAAAAGAAGGTTCCATTTAAAATAGTGTAAGAAAATAGCATGAACATGAATACTATACTTAAGAATAAATGTAATCAAGGAAGTGAAAGACAGGTACAGTGACAACTACAAAACACTGCTGAAGTAAATTAAGAATTTAAATGACGTGAAAGCTATCCCCTGTGTACGCATTCAAATATTTAGTATTGTTAAGATGGCAACACGCATCAAAGCAATCTACATATTCAATGCAATTCCTGTGAAAGTCCCAACGGCCGTTTTTTTCAGAAATGGAAAAACTACCCTAAAATTCATATAAAATTGCAAGATATCCTGAGTAGTTGAAATCATTCTGAAAATTAACATCATTGGAGAACTGACACATCTCAATTTCCAAACTTACTAAAAAACTATAGTAATTCAAAAAGTGGCACTGGTATAAGGATAGACATGTAAATCAATAGAATAGAATTGTGAGTGCAGAAAACCACCGCGCATCATGGTCAAAAGGCTTTCACAAGTGTGCCAAGATCATTCAATTGGTAAAGAATCCTTCCTTCAGTGCTGGAACAGCAGGATATCAACCTGGGAAAGAATGCAGTCGGACCCCTATTTCACTAAATGCAGCAATCAACTCAAACTAGATCAAAGACCTACATGTAAGAGTTAAAACCACAAAGCTCTTAGGAAACATCAGGTTACATTTCATGACTTTGGAAGTGGCAACAACTTCTTAGGAATAATGTTGATTGCATGAGTAACAAAGGAAAGAATAGATAATTTGGTTTTCATCTGAGTTAACTTTTGTGCATTGAAGGATACTATGGAGTTAGGGAAAAAACGGATGGGTTTGAAAATATGTGATATTAATGACAAAAATATGTTGATAAAATATATGATATTTCACGAATTTTAAAACAAACTATAGGGCACTTGAGCTTACTTATAGATAGGTACATTATAGAAATATTGTGATGCAACAAAAAAAACCCAAAAACATGGGGAAAACTATAAGGAACTTAAAACATAAGGAAAACTATACAGCAACTTCACAATAATGTTTTCCCCAGAAAAAGAGGAGATTTAGAGGCAGAGATTTGGGAAAGCTCAGATATATTTGTAATTTTTTTGCTGATAATTAAAAATAAAAACTTTAAAGATAAATGCAATATAGGATGTAGTTTTCTCATGTTATTATTTGCAGTTTCCTGTATTTTTAAGTATCTCCAAAATGGATGTGTATCTCTAATGAGAAAAGAAAGCAAAGTGTGACATAGAAGTTTTTGTTTCCCCCTACCAAAAAGTCAAGAATATAAAAATTATTCAAGAAGAAAATCACACACACACACACACACACACACACACGTTCATATTCTATATGTTTTGCAATAAAATATATATATTGATAAATAAAGATATTATTTTAAAGGTATTGTTCACATACAAGTTTATAGCATTTATGTTCAATTAATAAAGGCCATATGTGCAATATTGAAAATAACAAAGTTCATCTTTTTGTTTAGTTATATATCCTAGGGTTACCTTGCTGGAAGAAATCATGGTGGGTTGTTGTTCCTTAGTGTGTGACTTGTTAAATTGCACTTGTTAAGTTGAGAATTTTAAACCTGTATTCCATAGATTCTTTTATTCAGTAGTTTTCTGTGGTAAATAAAGTCTGATGAATTGAAACATTTATTACCTGCTTTCTTTGAAATTGAATGCATTATTAAACACCTCTTTCAAAATTCACTACAACAAATACTGTAAATCCCATGTGAATTAAAATCTGATTTTTAACTGAGCAATCCATTTATGAACCAATCTCATTCATAGTAACTTTTGTGGGTTGTATAAAAATACAGAAAATGTTAAAAAATCAGTCAGGAGCTTATTTATAATGGCTCATGTCTCACTTATGATATATTTTATTTTGTGGTTCTAAATTTTCTTTTAATTTGATATATAAAACTATCATAATCTATATTCCAAGACAGATATCTTTTTCTTTTATTAACATATAATGAATTATTTGCCCCAGGGATACAGGTCTGTGAATCATCAGGCTTACACAATTCACAGCACTCACCACAGCACATGCCCTCCCCATGTCCATAACCCAGCCACCCTATCCCTCCCCCTCTCAGCAACCCTCAGTTTGTTTCATAAAATTAAGAGTCTCTTCTGGTTTGTCTCCCTCCTGATCCCATCTTGTTTCATTTTTTCCCTCCCTAACCCCCATGGCCCCCACCACTGCCTACAATGGAATACTATGCAGCCATCAAAAAAACCCCAAAACCTTGCCATTTGCAATGATGTGGATGGAACTAGAGGGTATTATGCTAAGTGAAATAAGTCAATCAGAGAAAGACAATTATCATATGATCTCTCTAATATGAGGAATCCAAGACAGTTATCTTATTCACACACACAGACCACACACACACACATATTACTTCATACATACTTGTGGACCTCCAATGATACATTATTGAAAAAATGTTCAAACTTCTCACATTCAGAAAGACTTGTAATCCACATTGAATAGAACTTGTTCTTCCCATTTTTTGGGCTCAAGACACATTTTAAGTGAAACAAATGGTGATAAAACTATGATTATAATAGCTTTTAAGGAGCCAGAAGTAATGATGAATACATATAGATATAAAGGAGAAAATTATTTTCTGAGACTTTATATCAAGCTCGACATGTAATCGGGGGAGTCATTAAACACCAGTATCTTAAACTGGTGTTTAAGTTACCCTTGAACTGTTTTAAAACACTCTTCTAAATGTTATTGAAATAAAACGATGAGGTGAATTTGGAAAGGGCTAATATTTAAGTTTATTAAATTCATTTAAAATTTTTACCAGAAACATATGATTTATTTGATATTATGACAGACCCTGCAGTAAACAACGGTGCGCAAAACACTCTTTCCAGGGCATTTCAACCACTCTTTCACAGAGCACGTGAAGGTAATAGGGAAATCATCAATCTTCTGGCATTAAATGTTGTGCCCAAACAATTGTTTCTCTACCTTTGGGTAAAATTCATGGCTTCTTATTTACTCACGTGATCTGACAATAAGTAGATCAGTTTGTGAAAACTCAGTAAAAACCAATGTGACCAAACATACACAAAGATGAACCAATGCAGAATAGTAGCTAAGAAACAGGAGCTCCTCCCTTACGTGATGGCAGAAACACTCAACAACAGGTATGTCCTAGGCAGAAAGAAACTGCTATAATTTTTAAAATGTTTGGGGAAACCTTAGTTAAAAACAAAAACAGGGGCGCCTGGGTGGCTCAGTTGGTTGAGCGGCTGCCTTCCGCTCGGGTCATGATCCCGGCGTCATGGGATCGAGTCCCACATCGGGCTCCTTGCTCAGCAGGGAGTCTGCTTCTCCCTCTCCCTCTGCCTCTTCCTGCCACTCTGTCTGCCTGTGCTCACTCTGTCTGACAAATAAATGGATAAAATCTTAAAACAAAACAAAACAAAACAAAACAAAAACCCTGAAGTGTCCTTAGTAGGCTAATGGATGTTGAGGACCTCAAAATTCAGTGGTTTTTGTTTTCCATAAAAGTAGTTTGGACCCTTAGCCTGTTGTTCTTTTTCCCCCGGATATCTGTTCTTCTAAATTACCAAGTGAATAGTGTGTATTCAGTTTTGTTTCTCTGTGTGTGGTATACCTTACATCTTCCATTTTTAATTTTTGTTTTGCTTTGCTGTGATTTTGTGTTTCTTCTTGGTGCAGTTGTAATTTGCTTCGAGTTCAGAATTTAAGTATGGGGATCCTTTCAATTTCATCTTGTTTGGAACAAAGTCTTAGGAACATTTTAAATACTCAGGCTGTTACTTGTATTATTTCCATCATAACATCAAAGCATCCGTACACTGTTTGATATGCTTTATGTTACTGATAGTAAATGTCTAACCCATTAGGCATAAACCAAACTTCAGTGTGCGGCTAAACATGTTTATAGCAGTTTGACTGGAAGGAGTTAACGGGCAGCCCTTTTATCATTTGGTATACGCGGGTATTCACCTGTTATTTCTGTTATTCTGCTAGTAATCCTTTGTCTTCTTCTCTATACTATAGGTTCCTTTATACTATAAATCAAGGACTAAAAGTGTGGCATTGCCATAAAAATTTGTTTAAATGTGAAATTCACTTTGAAACTAACTGACCAGTTAGCTTTGAACAATGATTAGCAAAGACTGAACAATTATTGAAAATAGTGTATGTAATTTAAAATTTTCTTTTGCAGAATCCAGTCTTCCTCAAAAGTAAGATTTTTCATTAATGAATGGATCTAAATGCTATTTCAATTACAGTTACATGCACGTGTGGACACACACTCAGACATACAATTAAAAAACAAAACTATTTAATAATATCTAAACTAAATAAAATTTCCCTCAAGTAAGTCACTGTGTCAGAATGTATTTGATAAAAATTCCTTACCCTGGGACAAAAGTTCTGAGAATTCTCCATCTAATAAGACTTCATGCACTACAGGACAATCAGGGAACAATATCCACTAATTCAAATGCCCTAATTTGGTCAGCACAATTAATATGTAAGAAAATATTGCATTGATGTTCTATGTAAGATGGCTCATTGCCAACTCTTTTTTTAATTTGATTTACACCATCGAGGTGTTAGATGATGGGAATTTTCCAAATAGTATGTTGTTGCATTAAAATTGTGCAAAGAAATAAAAAAAATCAAGAGCAGCTTTCATAGGAAAATGAAATACAATGGTCATAAGCAGGATAGATGGATGATTAAAATCAAACATAAATCAGTAACTTTTTAGGATTCATAAATTCCAGTGGCAAATAGACTGTTGGAAGCATGTTCTTAAATATTGTGTTAGTTTTCATCAGTTATCCATACAAGGAAGAGTGAGGTTCACGTTTAGGAAGCAACCAATAGGAAGAAGACAAAAACTGTATTGGTGATGCATTTCTAAAAGATTGGAAATGCATCAGAGAGACCAGGGTTGGGAAATATGATCACATGTTGAATTCTTTTCAGGAATTATATTCTCTATCTCTTGCATATTTACATTTCTACACAAAGATACCAACATTCTATTATTTAACTCTTCTTTAAAAACAAAACAAAACATTCCTGACTCTGATTTCCCCTTTTAGTTACCACTCCTTTTTTCCTACTCTCATTTTACCAAATTTCCTCATAATAATAATCTATAATCTTAGCATACAATTCTCCATTGCTCATTTATTCATATGAACCCAATTAAGCTTCACCCCCCACCATATAATCACAGCTACTCCTATGACCTCTGGGTTAAACCAATGGTTAATTCTTGATCTTCTGGTCTCATTTAGTTACCAGCATATTTGAAACACGTGTTGTTCCATCCAACTGAAATAAATCCTTCTTCACTTGGCTTGTAGGTTAACACATACCTCATTTTCAACCTATATCGTAGACCTTCCTCTTTAGCCTCCTTTACTGGCATTTCTCTTTCTCATGATTATGAGCTTCAAAAAGTCCAAGCCTCTGTTCTCAGTTTTTTTCATTTTATTATCTACCTCACTTCATTGATCATGTCTCATCCAGTCCTAAGTTTTTAAATATCATCTACATATTGATAATCCCCCAATTTATATCTCCAACTTGAATTTATTTTCTCAATTCTAGGCATGTATATCCATTTGACTCCTTGGCATCTCCACTGGTTGATGAAAAACACCTGGAATTTAATATATCCAAAACTAAAGTCCTAATCAACTCTTAGTTCTTCAAGCATGCTGTCTCTGTGGTTTCTCCATTTCTGTCAATGAAAACTGCTATCTTTCTAGTTACCTAGTTTCAAAGCTTTGACTTCTCACTTTCTTGTACACCTATAATTTAATATATCCCTAAATCCTGCCAGTTCCCCTGCAATACATCTAGAATATAGCCACTTCTGGACATTTCTATGACTATCACTCTTGTATGAGCTGTTATTATAATCCACTCCTGAATTATTGTAGCAGTGTCCTAACTGATCTCTTTATAACTCCCTCTACCATAGAGCCTACAGTCCAATAGCAGTCAGTGATTCATTCACTACATTACCCTACATAAGTGAACAATTGTCTTCCAAAACCTTCAACACAATTATATTAGTTGTTTATTGCTGGGTAACAAATCTTCACAAATGTGGTGTCTATAAACAACACATATTTCTTATCTCACTTTTATTGTTTGTGTGGACCAGCAGTCTAGGCACTGCTTAAGTGGGTCCTTTACTTGAAGATCTCACGAGGCTATAATAATGGAGTTGGTCATGGCTGCAGTTTCCACCTCAAGGATCCATTGGGGAAGCGCCTGCTGTCAATTTCATGTGTTTCTTGGCAGCATTAAGTTCCTTGAGAGCTGTATGGCTAAGATCACAGTCTCTGGTTGGCTGTCAACCAGATGCCTCCCACAGTTCCTAACTGTCTTTTGGCTGGAGACCACTCCTAGTTCCTTGCCATCTGGGCCTCCCCACCATGATCACTTCTTTTATCCAAGTCAACATCCAAAGCCTCCTGGACAGACAGATGCTACAATTTCATGTAACACAGTCCTAATGACAGTCATCCTATGCTGTATTCTGTGACTTAGGAGCAAATCATAAACCAAATAATCCCTGCCCATACTCAAGGACATTAGGAGGCACGGATAATTGGGGACCATCTTCAAGTCTGTCCACTACAATTTCCCATTGCAATCTGAGTCACAGTCAATTTTTTTACTATGTCAGGGCGCCTGGGTGGCTCAATGGGTTAAGCCTCTGTGGGGCTTGATCTCAGGACCTGAGATCATGACCTGAGCTGAAGGCAGAGGCTTAACCCATTGGGCCACCCAAGTGCCCCTAAGTTTATCTTTAATAAAATATTATTTATACTAGAAGTCAGAAAACTAAAGCCCGCAGCATTGAACAGACCCAGCCCTCACCATTTTGTCATTCATTTATGTATTGTTTGTGGCTGCTTTTGTACTATAAATGGTGACTAGCTGTGGCAGATACCTTTTAGCCTGCAGAGCCCAAAATATTTATTATCTGACCCTTTCCAGAAAATGCTTGCCCATGCTTAATTTATGCCAATTGTATATCAAAAGATTTTTATACATACTTTGAAGCTTTCCTATCTGCTCGATGATTATATTGTTTAGAATTTAAAAATAATATTTTACATTAATTTGTTCATTGGCTAAATGAGCATCTGATATTCTGATACCACAAGCTGATGATGAAAAACATTGTTTCATTATTTCTAAATATTTGTATCTGACTAGCTAGCAAGCTAACTCTAGTCTTGATTTTTTCTTAATTTTTTAATTTTATTTTTAAAATTAATTTTAATTTTTATTTATTTTTGTTTTTAACCTATAATGTATTATTTGTTTCAGGGGTACAGGTCTGTGATTCATCAGTCTTACACAATACACAGTGCTCACCACAACACATACAATTGCCAAAGGCCATCACCCAGCCCCCCAACCCCTCACCCACCTCTGCTCCAGCAACCCTCAGTTTGTTTCCTGAGATTAAGAGTCTCTTAT
>PISX010008204.1:0-83536 GCA_004024625.1 Mellivora capensis | reverse complement strand
CCATTTAGGCTCCAGAAGACTTCAGGACCTTATGAGGCAATCCAGGTTAACCATCAGAAACATCACCGAGAAAGCTGAAAGGATCGCCTCAGATTGCACGGCCTGCAAGCTCCAAAACGCTTGCCCACATCCCACCATGACCGGATCCCGTGAAAGGGGAACCCTGCCGGGAGCCTACTGGGAGGTAGACTTTACAGAGATAAAGCCTGGAAAGTATGGCTATAAGTACTTACTGGTGTTTGTAGATACCTTTTCAGGTTGGACTGAGGCTTTCCCAACCAAGCACGAAACCGCACAAGTAGTAGCAAAGAAACTACTCGAAGATACCCTGCCCAGCCCTGCAACAGGTCCATAAACGGATTTGGCTGAGACTAAGGGACTTATATGAAACAGGACCACCACCTACACCTCACCAGCTCCACCCAGGGGATTGGGTCCTCGTCAAACGACACCGAATCGAGACTCTCGAGCCTCGCTGGAAAGGACCCTACCAGGTTATCCTGACTACTCCCACGGCCGTCAAAGTGGACAGCATAGCGACCTGGATACACCACACCCATGTAAAGGCAGTCGACCCGCTGTCAGACCTCGTCGGAAACCCCAACCAGAACGGCGAATGGACGGTTGACCGCAGACCCATCTGTATCCTACTCCTCTTACTGACCTTTGGCCCATGTATCTTAAATCGTCTGGTGGCTTTTGTTAATCAACGCCTTCAGACAGTACAAATCATGCTCTTAAGATAGCAGTATCAGCCCCTGGACCTGAACAACAGCAACAGCGACAATTACTCCGATGACCACTAAGGACCCAAGATTGGCTCCTCAGGTACTTGAGAACAGGGGGGAATGAGAGACCAAAAGAACCCCCCCTGACTGGAAATGTATTGTATCTGGGGAATCGGGGATTTAACCAGCTAGTTTCGCTTCTGTACGAACGCTTGCTTTTTCGCGCGCGAGGGCCCCCTAAACCAATCAGCTAACTCCAAGTATGCCTTTTTCAAATGTTCAAAATGTCAACCAATTGGCTCCATCCCACCCAGAACCTGTTTATACCAGTCTATAAAAACCCTGCACCTACCCAGCCCTGGACCTGCGTTACCGGCAACGAGCGCGCAGAGGTCCAGGTTCGAACCTGTAATAAACGGCCCCTGCTGATTGGCTTTGACTCACGTCTCTCTCTGGTGGTCTTTTAACGAGGGTGGATTTCTCTACGGCATTTCAGATCCATGGACTGAGCCTCACCTTTTAACCTAGAGAAAATTAATCTGTTCAAAAGTCATTTCATTTGAGCTAAACATAATTAAATATAAGCTTACATTGCAACAAAGAAACTAGTATCTTCGGTTGTGCACTCCTTTTCACATCTATCTTTAGAGCCATTCTATGACACAGATATTATTAGACCCATTTTCTAGATGTACAAATGAGAAAAATGAACCTCTGATAGATAAAATGACTTGTCCCACTCGTCCAAGAATCTATATGAAATAAGAGAACTGAGATTTAAATTTAAAAAATTTATTTATGCAAAATCCAAATTACTTCTCTAGTTCAAAAGTCATCCTCTTAAAGAAAAAAATCACTACCAATAATAGTTTTTTTGTACCAGGGATTGGGGGAATAATCATATAATATCACCAGTTTGTCTTCTTAAGAAGTGGTTGGTAGGGGAGCCTGGGTGGTTCAGCCTGTTAAGCATCTGCTTTTTGTTCAGGTCCTGATCCCAGAGTCCCAGGATCAGCCCCACATTGGGCTCCTTACTCAGCAGGGAGTCTGCTTCTCCTTCTCCCCCTCTCCCTGCTCAAGCTCTCAATCTCTCTCTCTCAAATAAATAAATATTTTTTTTTAAAGAAGTGGTTGGCAGTAATATTGAAAAAAATTAAACTAACAAAACTATGTTACAAGATTTTAAAAATATAACGTTATTTAAAAGATAATGTTATCAAGCAACTCCATATCAAACATATTGTTTGGACCTTAGAAAATGTAGGCTATTTCAAGAAAAATCAAAACAATAAAAATCAAAGGAAAGTCTTGTATCTCTTGAAAAGATAATCCAAAATAATTTGCTATAAATGAATATAATAATATTTAATTCAAAGGACTTTTTAAAAACCCAACCTTGCTTAATCTGTAGCATTTGATTCGGTGACCATTTTCTCCTACTTGGAAGGGTCTCCTCTCTTTGTGACATTCCTTATTCTCCTCTTACCTTCTGGAACTTTTTTTTTTAGTCTCTTTTTATGGATCTCCTCTGCTTTTTCCATTCATTAAGTGTATGTATTCTTCTTAATCTTTCTTGGCCTATTGCTCATTTTACTACATATGGTTTTGTTAACTACTTCTACTGTCAAAGTTTTAACTTAAAATGACATGCTACTGTAATCCAAATTCTTATCTCTAACACAAGACCATAATTCCAATTCTTCTGACTTATAGATCTATACTCTTTCTGCTACAACATTTTTGTCCTAGTAAAGTAATAGTAGGTTGAGAATTTCAAGTAGGGTTCCTACAACTGCACTGGATTATCGGCAGGCGATTGAAAACTCTGAAACCAGACAAGACCAAGTATGAGATGAGGACATGCTTCATGAATTCAGCAAGCCTAGGCAGAGTTGGTAGCCTGAACTGCCCTCCTCTTCTTAGTCATATACTCATCCTCAGCTGTGGCTTGACTATGTTAAAACAGAATTGTGGTTTTTATTCTAAGCAATTCCTTATCTCCCCTTAGATTTGTAAAGACCAAAGCAAAATGCAGCTGTTGAACACATTTCCCTTTGCTTAGCCAATGTCTCTAATTCCCCGTTCTCATTTTTCAGCAAACCAATTTTCTCTTTACCGTCTGTCTCCTACAAATACATTTGAGAAATCTTTTCTTGCTGATTGAATTAGACCCTGAAAATTAATACTCTGTTTTTTTTTTCTTTCACTTTCACTTATATCTTAAAATTTTTTTCAGCTTACTTGCTTTTGAATCTCCCCAATTCCTCCCATTACTGAAGAGCTGTGGTTTTCTTTTAAGGCATCCTATTTTCTAGGGCTTCTTTGTGGGGAGTGGCAGAGAGAAAATTATCTTTTTAATGGTTTAATCAGCAAGTATTAATGTTTTTAACTAAAATTCATTAGTTTTGAACTTTAATTTTAGTGCCCTCAGCCGTACCGTAATTTAATACATATCCTACTAATATACATTTATTTATTCATCCAAAATCCACTTACTGAGACTATAACATGTTATAGACTGTATTAAATCTTAGAGATGTTAAGATAAACTACACAAGAAAACATTCTTAAGAGGCTTAGAATATTGAAAAAAATATGTGAATAGATATTATAGGATGAATAAGTGTATTCAGTATTAATAAAATGATGTAGGTGATCACATGAGAGTATAACTAAGACAAGTAGTTGGGCAGAGAGAATATCCTTGAAGACATGCTTCATGTGGAACTTCTGTACAGACCAAATATAAAGGTACATTTAAAGAAGAGGAGGCAGCATTCATAAGGCCACATATGCTTACAGTAGATGCTTTAGGGGTATCTGGCAAGCTGAAAGCAACCTACCATCCTCTGGGAAATATCTTCCCCATCTATGATATTGAGACAGGTGTAAACGCCCAGAGCCAAGTTTGCACTTCATGACTTCATGACCTACACCATACTCTTGACCATACATTCTTGGACCAGTTAAACTAAGTTAGGCAAATACAAATTGCTTTTCCAAATAAACTTGATGTAGAACTGTAAAAAAGTCATATCAGCATATATGGCTGTAACTTTACCAAGAAGTCAAAAGGCCTAAAATAGCAGCTGTGGCCCACTATACAGCCAGAGGTTACAGAGGGAGAAAAAAAGTGAACTAGACACAGACAGTAAAGCAGAAGAGAGAAGTACAGGTCCTGACCACTTTCCAAATATATAGTTCAGTCCTTTTGAGACCCAGTTGTAATCTTGCTCAAAGGTTCTAGAAGATGGAACACAGGGAACAACAAAATAAATAATTATTTTCAGTAGTATTGGATTATAACCCAAAGTATAAAATGAATATTCCTAAGACCATACTTATATAAACACATGACTAAAAAAATAGACAAAAAAGTAAATGTGATAAAAAGAGATGCATCACCCTTGCAGAGAAATTCCTAATAATATATGTTGATACTGTTCCCTCTAGGAGGTAGAGCTCAATCCCCCTCTTGCCCTTATATGCAGGCTGCCTTAGTGACTGAGTTCCAAATACAGAAAGGAAAAACTGTTAACATTATAGTGCAGAAACCTGGCAAACTGACAGGTCAAGGTTAATAACCCAGAGATAAGTCATACTGATAGCATGTTCCTCTTGATATAATGTGATGAAAAAAACATTTCACCTCCACAGGTATTCTTCACAAAACCCCATAACTCCAGTATAATCACAAAGAAAAACATCAAACAAATTCACATGACACTCTACAAAATGTCTGACCATTATTCCTTAAAATTCTCAAGAGCATAAAAAACAAGGAAAATCTTGAGAAAGAGTTACATACCAGAGGAGAATAAGGAAACATGATGATTACAAGCACTGTGGTATCCTGGATGGGATCTGGAACAGAAAAATGACATTTAGGGAAAAATTGGTAAAATCTTCTTGAAGAATAGATTTCAATTACTAGTAATGTACCAATATTTGTTCCTTGTTTTAAGATATACATGGTAATGCAGGATGCTAAGTATAGGAAAAAATGGGTGGGAGTATATGTAAACCCTATCTTTGCAAATTTTATGCAAATCTCAGATTATTCTAAAGTAAAAAGATTTTTTTAAAAAAGGTTATTCCAAAATAAAATGGATTTAGGAAGGGCTAGAGTACAGGATTCCTTTGAAAGCAAAGCAGCAAACATGGAGACAAAACAGTGATGACCAGATTATAGATAATTGTTTTTCCCATACAAGACAATGAGAGCTCAACAAAGGATGAACCTATCAAATCGTTCTTTTAGAAACAGTATTCTGTTGTCTTTACAGAAGATAATTTGAAGGCAGGCAAGGCATGGAGAAGACAGCATAGTTGTGAGGGCATGACAAAGTCCAGGTGAAAGATTTTGAGAACATTAATTAGGGCATCTTTGTTGATATGATTGTACCCACTAAAACCAAGATCCAAATAAAAGCCCTTTCATTCAAGCAGCCACTAGTAAAGTCACAAAAAGCAATTTTTCAAAGGCCACAGATACCTGATATATGGGGGAGATACTGGCTATGAGACTGTATCATTGGTCTGAGATCATTAAGGAGGTTAAGTTTTCTTTATTGATTTTGAAGAAGCACTTCAATTCACCTTTAAATATTCTTCTCTTCTTCCCCTTTACATTATAAAATTTCCATCAGAGGTCCTTAGGGCTTTCCACAGGTTCCTTCAAAATCAACTTCCCTTAATGTTTCTTCCACTTAGCACTTAAAGTCTAATAATATTGCAGTCATTGCCATTCCCCAAGCGAACCCATTATCATAGTTGGCTTTTTTCCTGGGATGCATTTAGAATAGCAACTGGCCACAGCTAGGAGGAGCAATCAGGTCCCCCAGTGTGAATCTAAGAAATCCAGCTCTGTTCTCAAACTTTCCCTTCTGTAGTTGGCTCCTAGGTGTTCTGATCAATATCTGAGTAATTAAAATTTCTCATGATCAAAGTTTTGACCTTCGCATTGGCCCTGCTTATCAGTAAAAACATGTCTTGATCTCCCTGTCACTTGCTGCCTGGGGGTTTGTACAACAATTTCTCTAAGCCCCTGCCTCCCTCCCCTGTCCTTGACTTTGGTTCAAGCTGTGTCTGCTGTGTCAGCCAAAATCATGTTGTAAATGCCCTTGACGAACTCAGCTAATCCTCAACGAGTACCACCTCCCTTCCTTCTTACATAATGCTCCCCACACACTTCCTCAGCTACTACTTAAAATTGTCTGATATTTTGCTGGTTTAGTCCTGTGTCTGGTTGGTTTTCCTTTTATGAATCCTTAAAAACATGGAACTGAAATCCAATAATTCAATTCTATATACTCTGGGTATTTGTAAAGAAAATGTGTTCTTTGTTTTGCCAGTACAGACAATGACAGTTCTTTCTTCCTGGTGAGCACTGTCATTATTCTGAGTCTCTACCTCCCCACCTAAGAAAAAAAAAAAATTAAACATCCCCTTCAATACTGAAATCTCTTTGTCACCTAACTGGCGTTATTATGAAGTATTGGTTTATACTGACGCAGTAATTGCCTACTGAGTGGCTCCTATCACCAGGTACTGGGGAAGGTACCAGGGATAAAGCAGAACATCAGAGAGACAGGATCGCTGTCATCATGGATCTTAAATTTCAGTGGTGAAGAAAAACAATGGGAACTGAAATAAAAGTTGCAGTTAAACAGAAGCTTGTCCACAGATAATATATAAGAACTGTACTGATATATAAAAACTGTCCTACCCAAGACAGATAATTGGAGACCAGAGAAAATTATTGACTGATCCAAATTCCTGTCTCTGCTGAAGTCCAAGAAAATCAATATATAGATATATATATATCATTCAACAAGTTCTGAGGGCCCACTTTCCTAGATCTTGTGACACTGAGGACATCTCTACAGTCCAGTCCATTTTCTACATTGGATTTGTACGCTCAAAGTCCGAAACCACTTCTCTAGCCACTTTCTCAATCCAAAGCATAAAAGAAAAATACAAAACCTTCAGCAGTTCAGAATATCTTAGAAAAATCTTAAAGTTACTACGTGGACTGGACTTCACCAACATTTTTTATTTCCAAGTGTCAAGTACTGTGCTGGTATATCTATCAAATTTCAAGCCAGGTTATCACAGATAGATTGACAAGAGTTGCTCCAGACAACACTGGGGGCTGCTCTAGTCATCAAATAATTTTGTCTTCCAAAATACTTATTGACCATCTACTGGAGAGTAAGAAAAAATGTGGGTAGGTAAATTTCAGAATCTATCCATGTAATATGGTCACTTGCAAATTTAGGACAGCCCAAAATGTTCAATCAAAAAAAGAACGGATGGATGTAGTTCTTAAGTAAGTATGGTCCACATCATAAAATGCTATCAACAAAGTAGACCTAAAATTTTATTGGTCCTTCATCTAATCTAGAGAGGGCTGAGACCAAAGAATTTAACCAACTTGCCAAAGTTGT
This sequence comes from Mellivora capensis, assembly GCA_004024625.1. NCBI lineage: Eukaryota > Metazoa > Chordata > Mammalia > Carnivora > Mustelidae > Mellivora > Mellivora capensis. The sequence continues at coordinate 76,359 of PISX010008204.1, read as the reverse complement.
ATAGTTAAATAATAAATGCCAGACTGACATCATTATATCCTGAACCTCAGGTTGTAGAGAACAACAAAAATAAGACTAGCTCAAACATTTATTGAATTTATTGATGATTATTAGGTTCAAGATACTTACCTAAGGCTGTCCTCTCCCTACTTCGGTGCATTGTGATACACACATATGAAATGTGAAAATGAATGTGAAGAGTAGTCTGAAGTGTTCAGCACTTAATTTAAATCATTTAAATCATCATAATAGTAATTGGAATATTTGAATTCTAAAATGCTTCCCCATTTGTAACAAGGGCCAATAACACAGAGTTTTCTCTGTGTTATTGTGTAATATAAAAATATTTACTAAATGAATGAACTAGTAAAACAATAAAAGAACACAAAAATTCACCTTAGAAATAATTTTCTGAGCTGCCTATTCATATCTTGTTTTGTTTGCCCTCTTATTTCAGTGTAATTGAGTAGATATTTTGTTCTCCACTATTTTTCACTCAGCATGAAATAGCATAGTGGAGCATAATAAAAAATATATAGCTATATAATCATATCAAAGTCGAGTATGCATCAAAACCTAAGAGAAGAAAATGTTCAAAATTTCACATAATCATATGCATCAGAGATAAAGAATATGGGATAGCTGTGTTAGGAAAGAAAGGCAGAAATTTGGTCATATAATATTGTATTCTATTTTACTAATTATGTATTTTTACATGGAATAAAATCATAGAATGTTAGATTTAGAAACAAAATGAGAAATCACATAAACCAATTCCATCAGTTATTGAGATGAGTTTTAGAGAAGTATATTTCTTATCCTCAGATAGATACCAAATCAAGTATCCATGAATGAACACAAGTCAGATTGGCTGCAAACACAGTGTTTAAGAATACCACCAGGATACAACTGAGTTTATATCTTCACAATTTTGTACAAATCAAGCAGTGCAATTGCTATGGCCTCCAAAACTATGAAGGCCAGATTAGGAAATCTATTCCCCAAAAAAGCAAAAAATATGTATTTAAAATGGTAATACCTAGGGACACCTGGGTGGCTCAGTTGGTTAGGCGGCTGCCTTCGGCTCAGGTCATGATCCCAGCATCCTGGGATCGAGTCCCACATCGGGCTCCTTGCTCGGAGGGGAGCCTGCTTCTCCCTCTGCCTCTGCCTGCCACTCTATCTGCCTGTGCTCTCTCTCTCTCTCCCTCTCTCTCTGACAAATAAATAAATTTTTTAAAAAATTTAAAAAAAAGTAAAATGGTAATACCTAAAAACAATGGCAAATATTTATTATGCTTCCTCTGTGCAGACACTGAACCAAGTCTTCTCTATGTAATTGCTCAGTTAATCCTCATGTTAACTCAAAGAAATGAGTAACATTAATACCAGCATGTTATAGATGTGAAAACTAAATCACCCAGAGGTTAAATGACCCAGCTTCTGAGCTATATCTTTCTCTGATAAGAAGGAAAGAAAGGCTCTCTAGTTTTAAGAACACATGTGATTAGACTGGATAATTATTAGAAAGTAGAGTAGGGACAGCAAAATATCCTCCAGACTGAGAAGGCACTTTGAAACCAAAAAATGAAGCAAGCCATTCCATAGCATTTACACTGCATTTTATTCAGGGTAACTTACTGACAGGGAGGGATCAGGAGACAAATGATCCAGGTACTACACAGCTATTCTCCACTGGACCTGGACCTTAATCCACCCACAAGTTTTATAGAGCCAGGAGCATTATAGTAATATCAAATGGTAGTTATCTCAAGTGGCACTATGTGTATGCCAGAGGATCTCTACTAGTTAGCTAAAGTGGAACCTTCTGTGAACTCCTTTAGGGACAATCAGAACAGACCTTCCCACATTCCAGTCAGGGCATACATTAACCTCCATGGGGCCTGGAAGACTTAACCCTGAGGTAGGTCATTGCACAGGCATGAATACGATGAAGGGCCAGAGTTAGTGTTTGTCAGTACCCCCACAGTAACGAGGGTTAATCTCTAGATTTCAAGATCCTTAATCATACCTTCAAAGTCTCTTTTGCCATGTAAGGCAACACACTTAGAGCTTCAGGGTGTTAGGACTTAGACATATGTGATGGCCATTATTCTGCCTACCAATGCCTCGATTACTCAAATAGTTATCCAACTAATGTTTCCACATCTATCCTTTTTCTCTCCAATGCACCCCCATGTGCCACCAAAATACTGTTCCACAGTACAAATTCCTTTCTTGAAGTCTTTCACTAGCTTCTCATTAATCTCCAAATAAAGCACCCAGTCATGCTAGGTGAGCATGCACAGAAAGAGGGAACCCACATAAGAGAGCCATTTAGCCCACTGTCAACATTCATATAAAGTCTCATGCTTGTTTTTAATCAGCACATGGGGTTATGCCTACTTGTATTTTTATCATAAGATTAGTACTTTGTCAGTGTAAAACTTTACATAGAATATAAATTTTATAAACCTTTCCTGCGTTTTTAAAAAATAAATATTTAGGGTCTCAAAAGCCACATCTAAAATGTCCTACTTTTCATGTTATGACTCCTGTGCTTAGATTCCCTTGTTGTCTCCCTGCCTCACCTCTGGACCCTGCATCCTTGCTCTCACTATCCTTTATACTATAAAACCCAACCCATCTTAAACTCCTTCCAATAGCACATGTCAAATTGGCACAGGGCTAGCTGGATCTATGGAAGATGAAGCAAGCACTTTTACCAGTTTTTTTCTTCCAGAATTTCCTGGACAGAATTCAACAAGCTCCAAATCCTGAAATGAGCCCCACAGTGCTGAGAGGTCCAGAAAAATCCCTCAGGGTCTAAGAGGAGGAGCTAAAAGGGAAAATACTAACACAAAAAGAGTATAGAAATCTCCCATTTTTCTCTTTTTTTTTCCACTTTCTTGTACCCCACATCTCAAGCAATCCCATGGGGGTGCAAGTTGGTGTAAGAGGACAAGCAACCTGTAATGGAAGCCCACAGGAGCCAAAAGTCTATAGGCAACAGTTCCAACAGGATAGAACTCACCTGTCAAGAAGGACTTCAGGAAAAGAAGAAGGAGAAGAAGAAGAAGAACTTCAGGGAACCAAAAAACACGGGGGAGGTTACAAAGGAAGAGGTTCCTGGAGAAGTGTTTCATAAAGACATTTATGAACTCCAAGCTCAAACCCATGCCAGGAATGCAAGGACATACACAAGACTGAGACAGAACACTGCCTGTGTTCCAGACTGTCCACTGTGTGACACACATTGGAAAGAAATGTGAAGCACTTCACAAAGTCTTTGAAATCTAAACTGACCAGAATCCGAGCCCACAGAAGAGGTTTAGAACCTGAAGCAAGAATCTTAAATGGGTAGAGTGCCTGCTAAAACAAAAACAACATTTTCTAGGATTTAAAGAAGACCTAGAGTCTTAAAACATTTTAAATGTCCAAAATTCAATTCAAAATTATGAAGCATTAGAAGAATTTTAAAAGGTTGAACTCCCATGGGAAATGACAATCAAAGGATGCCGGTATCAAGATACCACAGATACTGCAGTAATCATTAAAATGTTTTAAATTATCTATTATAAAAAATAATCAAAAGAGCAACTACAAATGTTTGTAAAACAAATGTTAAAATAAAAAATAAATCAAAGAAAAATGTGTAAAGAAAACTAAAATGGAAATATGAGAACTGAAAAAGTGAAATAAATGAAACTAAAGAAAAAAGGCCTCACTAGATGGACTCAACAGCAGAATAAAAATGATAGTACAAAGTCAGTTAAACTGCCAGTGAATTAATAGAAAGCATCTAATCAATTGAGAAGAAAAGATTTTAAAAACATGAACAGAGCCGCAGGAACATGAGAAACAGTAACAAAAGATCTACTATTTGAATCACTGAAGTTTCCAAAAAGAAGAGAAATAATTTGGTGCTTAAAGTGTATTTAAAGAAATTACAACTTCTCATGAAGTTTAATAAGGAAGAAATCCCTGAGTCTATACTGATGAGAAAGAGAGAGATAATGCTCTTCTTCTCTGTAGAAGACAAAATACTATACATAGAAGGAATGAGGGAGTGCCTGGCTGGCCCAGTCAGGTACTCAGCCAACTCTTGATTTTGACTCTTGATTTTGCCTCAGTCATGATCTTAGCATACTGGGATTCAACAGGGTGTCTGGCTCCTACCCCAGCAGTGAGTTCACTTCCAGAAGCTCTTACTCTTTCCCCTTCCTTCTCCCTCAAAATAAATAAATAAATCTTTTTTAAAAAAAGGGGGGGGGGAATTTTTCAAAAGTTTTTTTTTAAGTTTCCAAATATCAGTTGAGTGCTAAAACTAGCAGGAGACAGTTTAATAAGGAATGGTTATTGACATAATCTCAAAGTATCTTCTTACAAAATACTTTTTAATCATGAAGAAAATAATGCTAACTTTGCAGTGAAGAACTCTAACAGACATCACTTTAACCAAGTGATGGTTGGTTAACCCAACATCATCATAACTGAGTTAATTATGAAAGAGAGCTAAAAAAAAAAAAAAAAAAAAAAAAAAAAGCACGATTAGAGCGACCATGTGCCAAATACTTCCAAAACAACAACCCAAGAGAAAACAACTAGATATTCTTTTCTTGCACTACTCTTCACTTGGCTAGACCAAAACAAATAAAATAAAACATACTTAATGAGAGAGGCAGAAAACATGCTCCTTTAGAGAACAGCAGAAGTACCTCTCGTCAACAGCAGCTAGGTAAAATGCAAAAAGAAACTGAATGGAATGAATAGGAATCAGGGAAACCAAGTTTGCATCTTAGCTCAGCTACTTACCACCTTTGTGTTTTGGGAAAAGTAACTTAACCTCTCAGAGTTTCAGTGTTTACATTAAAAAATAATGCATTGGGTTGTTTTTCAGAAGAAAATGAAGTAAAATATGTAAAAGTGCCAAGCACATTACCTGTCATAAAGCTAATAAGCAACATATTTTAATTGAATTAGTTGCATAGGTATACTCAGAAATATTTCCTTTGTAGGGATGAGCAGAAAAGGTCCTTTTATATGGCTTGATGAACTTTCCATCAATCATTAACAATGTCTTCTCACCTTGAGCAGGCTAATTTGTTAACTAATTAAAGACCAAAAGTACAGGGAAGAGTGAAGATTTCTAGTACTTTAAGAGTGGAGCCATTTTTAGATACAGTCTGTAGATTTAAAATTTGTGTTAACCTTTGTTCACACCTAAAATCTACTAAAATGAAGTTAAAAAACATTCTTGTAGGCATCAATCCATAAGAATAAAGATGTGAAAGAATTGAACAAATAACTTTGGAATCTAAAAAAAAAAAAAAAAATGAATCAGGCAGTATTGACAGCACCCCTGATAAATCTGGATTCTGTGTCAAAAGTAGAATAAACTTAGAAGCAACCTAATTTTCCTTTTAGGACACCCAGAAGAACCAAAAATTGGTGGCCCTAGTTGAAAATAAAGATAAAATGGGGCTAAAATCAGCAGAATTGGAAATATGTTTAATAAGTTCAACTCCAGATCCCATCTTTTGTTCATCACAGTTGGATAATTACCTATTTCCATCCCAAAAGAACTGAGGTTTTTCTAAATACGTATTTCAGAAAGTCACAAAATTGAGAAAACCAAGCACAAGTTAGGCTTGATTTTAGTAAACAGAGGTACTAAGTGAAAATTCTCACACTAGGTTTTGATATCCATACCATCAACCCTCATTCAGCTCCCAGAATTCTGGCACTCAAGATTATGTTCTACAGGTTAGAATAGCTCTGGCCAGTCCATGGAATATCACCTGGAAAAATTAATATCAGAGTTTCCCCAACAGATAAGAATACACAGGTCACCTCATCATCAGCTCAGAGTTGGTAAATCTCTCCCACTCAAAGGGATATTTTTAATCACTTCTTTGAAGTTCAAATCTTAAATGAGCAAATACCATGGAGAAGACAGATAATTAAGGTTAGCACTGGTTGGTATTTTACCAGGTAGGTTGGAAACAAGAGAAAGGGAGTCAAGAATATTTGTAAGGAAATATTTACTATGTTGGACAGTGAAAACTAAATTACTCAAAATGTATGTTAGAAAGTGAAAGAATAGTACATAAAAGAAATAGTATGTACTCAACAAGGGGGAACCTCTGGTCAGTAAAAGCATATTAGAGAGAGGGTACTGGAAGAATTGGGCTGAAATACAGGATGTGGTAGGGAATGGGAACCTTAAATTTTTGTTTGAGAAGTATTTCTGGGAGTGGTCATGCATAATATGGACATGGGTGAAGTTAAGTTAGATAGGAAGGAGGAAACTATGGTTGTAGTTGATGAGGTCATTTTGCAAGTGACAGACATCTAGCTATCCTAAGTAAATCCAAACTATCTCAAGCAAAATATAGGTTGTATTGTCTCATAAATGAGAAGACCATGAGTGCAATTAATATCCAGGAATTGTTCAATAATGTCATTAAACTCAGGTATTCTTTCTTTGCTCTGCTTTCCTCTATGCTAGCTTCATTCTCAGGCAACTGACTCCCAATAAATACATATTAAACATTGCAATGGATAATATAAATTATATCCACCTTCTTCACTCTCATCTCAAAATGTCTCACCTTACTTTTCATTGCTTTCTCTCTTTATCAAAGAAAAGGCATGAATCCCACTTTTCTTTCTAAGCTTTAGTTCTACATGTATAATATAAATTCTCAACACAACCCAGGACCTTTAGAACTACTTTCTACATATTGTCCTCTTAAAATTCAAATATAACCCTCGCAACATGATCCTTCCTTGATTGGACCACACAAAAACTTAAATTTCCCTATCTTGAAAACCAAAATATAAAAAGCTACTCTCAAAATGGCAATCTCTCCATATTCCTATCTTCTCTCTCCTTGCCAAATTTCTATTAAATACATTTTTTATTTACTCCTTTATCTACTTTTCTATCAACCTTTCCCACATAACCTCCTGTAACCCAACTCTAGTTCTCCCTAGTCATGAAATTGCTTTTTGAAAAATAAGTTATGATTTGCCACACATATTCCATGGCCCAGGTCAGTACTTCATTCCCACCTCACAACCCCAATGAGCCTTATTTAGCTAATTTTAGTTGCTTGTCCTTAATATCCCATCAAATCTATTTCCTTTTGACTCATCTATTTCTGCCAATGGTGCCTCTGATGTCACTGATAGACATCCTTAAAGACAACCAACATCATATATCTCTACTATTTATTTTTTAAGATTATATTTATTTACTTGTCAGAGAGAGAGAGAAAAAGCACAAGCAGAGGAAGTGGCAGGCAGAGGGAGAAGCAGGTTCCCACTGAGGAAGGAGCCTGATGTGGGATTTGATTCCAGGTCCACAGGATCATGACCTGAGACAAAGGCAGATGCTTAACTGACTGAGCCACTCAGGCATCCCACATCTTTACACTTTAAAATTTAAAATTTAAATTTTCAAATTCCAAACAATGTATTTATTTTGCCATAGATTTCTTTAGCTGCTATAGTGAAATGAAGTGATTATAGACAGTGGAGTCAGAAGACCTAGTTTCATATCCAACTCTAACATTTTCTTTTAAATAATCTTTTTAAATTAACATTTTTAGATAGGATAAAAAATATTCATAAAATAAGCATAACTTTTCAATAAAAAATTATTGAGAGGTAGGGTTAAATTCTCTAAGATTTATCACTCAAAGGCTGACTTCCCAGCAGATGAGTTTGTCTCCTGCAAAGTCCCATAGAAAGTGCCATGTCTACGTCCTTAAAACAAACAATGCTGGTCAACAACAAGTGCAATTTTATCATCACCATGTGATGAGTTGCCCATGATTTCCTAGATATGAACATTTAGATGACAGGGTAAGGCTGAAACCAGGTTTCCACAAGTCATATCCCTATTATATCTCAGCTTCTATTCACACAAGGAAAGGGCAGGACTTTCCTAATAATGTAGCTTCAAAGCATTGTACCCAAGGGTCAGGGTCCCTGTCCTTTAATCCCATATCTGGTACTGACAGATGGCTCTGCACTGCCTACAATATAATGGGAAACATGGGACTGAAACGTTTTCTACTACTCTGTCTGCATGAGTGCTCCTCCATTAAAAACTGCCCCAACAAATCTGGTGTATACTGCTTAGGCTTCTTCCCTTGTTGCTTGGTAGCCATGCCATAAAATGCTTATGTACTCCCTATGCTGTTCTAATATTTTTCAGCTGGGACACTTTTCAAAGTCATCTAACATTTTTGGATTTCAATTTCCTTACCAAAGTAAAATAAAAATAGAATGTTTTGTGACTAAAAAATATATATGGAGGTGCCAAGTTCAAAACTTACTACAAAACTAAGTTTAAAAGGGTTGTTGAATCTGAATTAGTTAAGTGTTGTTCCTGACACTAAGCGGGGTGGGGTGGGGGGTGGAACTCTCCTAGGGACAGTGTGGTCTCAGGACCCACGGGGTCACAAAAAGACCAAGGGTGTCTGAGTGTGACAGAGCTCCCAGGTATCCGTGTGGAGAAGCTCACTGCAGAGACAGAGCCAAGGGATGGGAGTCTCAGCTCAGGGTTACCTTAAACCCTGATCTGAGGCACAGTTGGACGACTGCTCTTCAAGCAGGGACCCCACAAGTGGAAGACCCAGGGAGACCCCTTCCTTCCTCCTCCAGGAGGACCAGCACAGAAGCACACTGCAGGAATCACCTGGGTTTGGAGATGGGGCCATGTGCCAGAGACAGAAACACTCAGTCACAGGACAGGTAAGCACAGAGCACTGCTGGAGACCAGGGAGACAGGAGTGACTGACTTCTTTTCTCTGAGGTTGCACTGAGCAGTGGGGCCCTGAGCTCTCACCTCCTAGGGGGCTGGAGATTGGGAGGCCACCATTTTCATTCCCATCCTCCAAAGCTGTACAGAAAGTATTCAGGGAACAAAAGATACCAAGAGCAAAACCAAGCAGATTACATAGCCTGACATCTGGCAAAGGCAATGCAATTCCACCTCAGGCAAAGACATTTGAAAATCACTGCCACAGGCCCCTCCCCAGGAAGATCAAAAAGAATATCCAGCCAAGACCAAGTATACCAATCAATAGGAACTGCAGAACTCCAGAGCTAGGGGAATAAAACACATAGAATTCATGGTTTTTTCCCATGATTCTTTAGTCTTCCAAAGTTAAATTTTTAAAATTTTATTTTGTCCTTACTCTATTTTTTAAATTTTCCCTCATTCCTATTTTAACCCTTTTTAACAATTTTATCTTATCAATACCTATTTAAAAAATCTTTTTAAATTTTCACTGTATCATATTCTATCCCTTCATTGTATTTAACCTTATTTTTGTATACATATAGGCTTTTCATTCTTTAAAATTTTGGGGTACAGTTTCTTCTAGCATACCAAAATATACCCTATATCTAGCACATAGCATTGTTCTACTCTCCAGCCTGATCACATTCTTTCCTCTTTTATTTTCCTTTTTCAACCAACTTCTAATCTTATCAATTCCTTTCTTAGAACCTTTTTAAATTTTATCTTTATACTTATATTCCATCCCTTCATTGTGACTACCCTTATTTTTGTACATATATATATATATATGTTTCCTTTCCTTAAATATTTGGAGGCAGTTTCTTCTAACAGATCAAAATATACCCAAAATCAAGAGTGTGACTCTGTTCTATTCACTAATCTAAAAAAATACACACACACACACACACACACACACACACACACATTCCCCTCCTTTCTTCTCCCCCTGGTTTCAGATCTCTTCTGACTTGGTTAGTGTATATTTTTCTGAGGTCATTGCTATTTTTTACTACTTTGTTCTCTCATTCATCTATTCTTATCTGTATAAAATGACAAGGTGGAAAAACTCACCTCAAAAAAAAAAAAAAAACAAAAGGAACAAGAGGCAGAACCGACAGCTAGGGAATTAATCAATATGTATCTTAGTAAGATGTCAGAATTAGAGCTCAGAATGATGATTATCAAGGTGCTAGCTGGGCTCAAAAAAAGCATAGAAGATAATAGAGAATTCCACTCTGGAGAAATAAAATCCCTTTCTAAAGAAATAAAAGAACTACAATCTAACCAAGTTGAAATTTATTAATGAGGTGCAGTCAAAAATGGAGGCTCTTACTGCTAGGATAAATGAGGCAGAAGAGAGAATTAGTGATATCGAAGACCAAATGATGGAGAATAAAGAAGCTGAGAATAAGAGACAAACAACTACAGGACCATAAGGGAAGAATTCCAGAGATAAGTGATACCATAAGATGAAACAATATTAGAATAATTGGGATATCAGAAGAAGAAGAAAGAGAGAGAGGAGCAGAAGGTGTATTGGAGCAAATTAAAGCAGAGAATTTCCCTAATATGGTGAAGGGAAAAAGCATCAAATCCAGGAGGCACAGACCCCCCCCTTCAAAATCAATAAGAATAGGCCCATACCCTGTCATCTAATAGTACAGTTTATAAGTCTCAGTGACAAAGAGAAAATCCTGAAGGCAGCTCGGGACAAGAGGTCTGTAACAGACAATGGTAGAAATATTAGATTGGCAGCTTACCTATCCACAGAGACCCAGAAGGCTAGAAAGGACTGGCATGATCTATTCAGAGCACTAAATGAGAAAAATATGCCGCTAAGAATACTATATCCAGATAGGCTGTCATTGAAAATAGAAGGAGACACAAAGTTTCCAGGACAAACAAAAACTAAACGAATTTGCAAACACAAAACCAGCCCTACAGGAAATACTGAAAGGGGTCCTCTAAGCAAATAGAGAGCCTAAAAGTAACATAGACTAGAAAGGAACAGAGACAATACACAGTAAAGTCACCTTACAGGCAATACAGTGGCACTAAATTCATATCTTCCAATAGTTACCCTGAATATAAATGGGCTAAATGCCCCCCAATCAAAAGACACAGGGTATAAGAATGGATAAAATAATAAAAGACCCATCCATATGCTGTCTACAAGAAACTCATTTTAGACCCAAAGAAACCTCCAGATTTAAAGTTAAGGGGTGGAAAACTATTTACCATGCTAATGGACATGAAAAGAAAGCTGGGATGGCTATCCTTATTCAGATAAATTAGATTTTAAGCCAAAGACTATACTAAGAGATGAGGAAGGACACAATATTATATTCAAAGGGTCTGTGCAACAAGAAGATCTAACAATTTTAAGTATATATGCCCCTAACATGGGAGCAATTATATAAACCAATTGGTAACAAAATCAAAGAAACACATCAACAATAATACAATATTAGTACGGAACTTTAATACCCCACTCACTGAAATGGGCAGATCATGTAAGCAATAGATCAACAAGGAAATAAAGGCTTTAAATGACACACTGGACCAGATGGACATCACAGATATATTCAGAACATTCCATCCCAAAGCAACAGAATACACATTCTTCTCTAGTGCACATGGAACGTTCCTCAGAATAGATCACATCCTGGGTGACAAACCAGGTCTCAACTGGTACCAAAAGACTGGGATCATTCCCTGCATATTTTCAGACCACAATGCTCTGAAACTAGAACTCAATCACAAGAGGAAAGTTGGAAAGAACCCAAATACATGAAGGCTAAAGAGCATCCTACTAAAGAATGAATGGGTCAACCAGGAAATTAAAGAAGAATTTTTTAAAATACATGGAAACAAATGAAAATGAAAACACAACTGTTCAAAATCTCTGGGACACAATGGAGGTGGTCCTGAGAGGAAAGTATGTAGCAATGCAAATCTTTCTCAAAAAACAAGAAAGGTCTCAAGTATACAACCTAACCCTACATTTAAAGGAGCTAAAGAAAGAACAGCAAGAACCAAGCAGAAGAGAAATATAAAGATCAGAGAAGAAATCAATGTAATAGAAACCAAAAGAGCAGTAGAACAAATCAACAAATCTAGGAGCTGGTTCTTTCAAAGAATTAATAAGATTGATAAACCCCTGGCCAGACTTATCAAAAAGAAAAGAGAAATGACCCAAATGAATAGAATCATGAGGGAAAGAGGAGAGATCATAACCAACACCAAAGAAATACAGTTATAAGAACATATTATGGAACAACTATATGCCAGCAAATTTGACAATCTGGAAGAAATGGATGCATTCCTAGAGACATATAAACTACTAAAACTGAACCAGGAAGAAATAGAAAACCTGAACAGACCCATAACGAGTAAGGAGACTGAAGCAGTCATCAAAAATCTCCCAACAAACAAGAACCCATGGCCAGATGGCTTCCCAGGGGAATTCTACCAAACACTTAAAGAAGAATTAATATCTATTCTTCTGAAACTCTTCCAAAAAATAGAAATGGAAGGAAAATTTCCAAACTCATTTTATGAGCCCAGCATTACCTTGATCCCAAAACCAGACAAGGACTCCATTAAAAAGGAGAATTACAGACCAATACCCTTGATGAACACAGATGCAAAAATTCTCACCAAAATACTAGTCAATAGGATCCAACAGTACGTTAAAAGTATTATTCACCATGATCAAGTGGGATTTATTTCTGGACTGCAAGACTGGTTCAACATCCACAAATCAATCAAAGTGATATGACACATTCATAAAAAAAAAGAACAAGAACCATATGATACTCTCAATAGATGCTGAAAAAGCATTTGTCAAAGTACAGCATCCTTTCTTGATCAAAACTCTGCACAGCGTAGGGATAGAGGATACATACCTCAATATCATAAAAGCCATCTCTGAAAAACCCACAGTGAATATCATTTTCAATGGGGAAAAACTGAGAACTTTTCTCCTAAGGTTTTGAACATGGCAGGGATGTCCATTATCACCACTGCTATTCAACATAGTATTAGAAGTCCTAGTCTCAGCAGTCAGACAACAAAAAGAAATAAAATACATCCAAATCAGCAAAGAACTCAAACTCTCACTCTTTATGTGGGTTTTCCACATAAAGTATCACCCATGATACTTTATGTGGAAAACCCAAAAGACTCCACTCCAAAAATGCTAGAAGTCATATAGGAATTCAGTAAAGTGTCAAGATATAAAATCAATACACAGAAATCAGTTTCATTTCTATACATCAATAGCAAGATAGTAGAAAGAGAAACTAAGAAGTCAATCCCATTTACAATTGCACTAAAAACCATAAGATACCTAGGAATAAACCTAAGTAAAGAGGCAAAGAATCTGTACTCAGAAAACTATAAAGTACTCATGAAAGAAATTGAGGAAGACACCAAGAAATGGAAAAATGTTCCATGCTCATGGATTGGAAAAACAAATATTGTGAAAATGTTTGTGCTACCTAAAGCAATCCACACATTTAATGCAATCCCTATCAAAATACCATCAATTTTTTTCAAAGAAAGAGGACAAATAATCCTAAAATTTGTATGGAACCAGAAAAGATCCCAAATAGCCAGAGGAATGTTGAAAAAGAAAGCCAAAGTTGGCAGCATCACAATTCCAGACTTCAAACTCTATTAAAAAGCTGTGATCATGATGAGAGTATGGTATTGGCACAAAAATAGACACATAGATCAATGGAACAGAATAGAGAGCCCAGCAGTGGATCCTCAACTCTATGTCAACTGATCTTTGACAAAGCAGGAAAGAATGTCCAATGGAAAAAAGACAAGTGGTGTTGGGAAAATTAGACACCCACATGCAGAAGAATGAAACTGCACCATTTCCTTACACCAGGCACAATAATGGACTCTAAATGGATGAAAGACCTCAACATGAGACAGGAATCCATCAAAACCCTTGAGGAGAACACAGGCAGCAATGTCTTTGCCTTCAGCCACAGCAACTTCTTCCTAGAAATATCTGCAAAGGCAAGGGAAGCAAGGGCAAAATGAACTATTGGGACTTCATCAAGATCAAAAGATTTTGCACAGAAAAGGAAACAGTCAACAAAACCAAAAGACAGCTGACAGAATGAGAGAAGATATTCACAAATGACATATCAGATAAAGGGCTAGTATCCAAAATCTATAAAGAATCTATCAAGCTCAACACCCAGAGAATAAATAATCCTATCGAGAAATGGGCAACAGACATGAACAGACATTTGTGCAAAGAAGACATCCAAATGGCCAACAGACACATGAAAAAGTGCTCAACATCACTTGGCATCATGGAATTACAAATCCAAACCACAATGAGACCACTAGTCAGAATGAGTACAATTAACAAATCGGGAAATGACTGATGTTGGCGAGGATGTGGAGAAAGGGGAACCCTCCTACACCTTTGGTGGGAACACAAGCTGGTGCAGCCACTCTGAAAAACAGCATGGAGGTTCCTCAAAAAGCTGAAAATAGACCTACCCTATGACCCAGCAATTGCACTTCTGGGCATTTTCCCTAAAGAAATCCGAAGTGATTTCTTTAGTGATCTGAAGGGGCATATGCACCCGAATGTTTACAGCAGCAATGTCCACAATAGCCAAACAATGGAAAGAACCTAGATGTCCATCAACAGATGAATGGATAAGGAAGATGTGGTATAAACTTACACCAGTTAGAATGGCCAAAATTAACAAGACAGTAAACAACATGTGTTGGAGAGGATGTGGAGAAAGGGGAACACTTTTACACTGTTGGTGGGAATGCAAGCTGGTGCAGCCACTTTGGGAAACAGTGTGGAGTTTCCCTATAACTCTGTAACTGCACTACTGGATATTTACCCCAAAGATACAGATGTAGTGAAAACAAGGGCCATCTGTACCCCCATGTTCATAGCAGCAATGGCCACAGTCACCAAACTGTGGAAAGAACCAAGATGCCCTTCAACAGACAAATGGATAAAGAAGATATGGCCCATATATACAATGGAAAATTATGCCTCCATCAGAAATGAGGAATATCCAACTTTTGTATCAACATGGATGGAATTGGAGGATATTATGCTGAGTGAAGTAAGTCAAGCAGAGAGAGTCAATTATCATATGTTTCACTTACTTGTGAAGCATAAGGAATAACATGGAGGACATTGGGAGATGGACAGGAGAAGTTAGTTGGGGGTAATTGGAGCAGGAGACGAAAGATGAGAAATTGTGGACTCTGAGAAACAAACTGAGGGTTTTAGAGGGGAGGTTGTGGGGGGCTGGGTGAGCCTGGTGGTGGGTATTGTGGAGGGCACATATTGCATGGAGTACTGGGTGTGGTGCCTAAACAATGAATTCTGGAACACTGAAAAGAAATTAAAAAAACAATAAAAATTTTAAAAAATTAAACATTCAAGTACTATAGAGACCAATAATTCTACTCTTGGACATTCATTTCAGAAAATTAAGTCTTAATGTTCACAGAAATATCTGCACAAAGAAATTTATCACAGTTTTATTTGCAAGTAAAAATCTGGAAATGGAAATAAATAAATGTCCTTCTACAAGTAAATAAACTCTGGTATAGCCATATAGTGGAATACTACTTAGCAATAAAAAAAATGAACTATCAATAAAGCAAAAACCTGAATGAATCCCCAAAGAATTATGCTAAGTGTAAAAAGTCACCCCAGAGAGTTATGTACTGTATGACTATTAATACAATTTTTGAAATGACAAAATTACACAAATGGAGAAGAGATTACACATTGTCAGGGTTTAAAAAGAAAATGGGAACTGCATGGAAGGAGAATGACTATAAAATGGCAACTTAAGAAATCCCTGTGGTGATTGAAATGTGGTGTATCTTGACTATATTAATACCAATATCCTGGTTTGATACTGTACCATAGTTTTGCAAGATGTTACCATTGAAGGAAACTGGGTAAAGGGCACATAAGATCTTTCCATACTGTATACAATTGCATACGAATCTACGGTTATCTCAAAATCAAAATTTAACTTGAAAAAATTTATGTAAATCTTATAAATTATAATGTCAATATGTAACAAGAAATGTTCCAAGAAATTCCACTGCTGTCCTAACCAACTGAATTCCAGGCTTGTTATGAAGTAGGAACCCACTTCTTCCATGAGAACTCTCAGGCAACTAAAACCCCCTTTTCAAACTTATGTTGACTATATGCTCTGCCAACTCTGTCTTTCTCCTTGTTGGCATGATTTTGCTGAGAATAATTAGACTTCAATGGCCTCTGGAGAAAACTATCTCCCCAAACTTGAAGACCTCTCCCTCCCACTGCTCCTACAAGAGTGCAGAGAACAGAAAAGAGGTAGAGATGGGTAGCTTTCAGAGGGAAGTGGGATTTGATATGCCCCTCGAAGAAAGAGCATAACCTGGAAACCTGTGAGAAGAATTGCATCAGCCAACATGAGAAGTCATTGCTGTTGGAAAAGAGAATTTGTACTGGAAGGTAATTAGCCAGCCTGGGAATTTTTTAAGGCAACAAAATTTTACTTAATTTTCCTTTCCCTGTATCTTCTCTGTATTTTTTAAACTTTTAATTTAAATTCCAGTTAGTTAACACACACTGTTTTTTTTTTAATTTGGTTAAGAATTTTTTTTTAATTTTTTCAGTGGTCCAAGATTCATTGTTTATATACCACACCCAGTGCTCCATGCAATATGTGACCTCTGTAATACCCACCACCAGGCTCACCAAACCCCCATTCCCCCCTCCAAAACCTTCTGAGAAACATTGTTTCTCGGAGTTTACAGTCTCTCATGGTTCATCTCCCTCTCCGATTTCCCCCAACTCACTTCTCCTCTCCTCCCAATGGTCTCCATGTTATTCTTTATGCTCCACAAGTAAGTGAAACCATATGATAATTAACTCTCTCTGCTTGACTTATTTCACTAGCATAATCTCCCCAGTCCCATCCATGTTGATACAAAAGTTGGGTATTCATCCTTTCTGATGTTGTATTAGTTTCAGGTGTACAATATACTAATTCAATATTTCCATATAATACCCAGTGCTCATTACAGCAAGTGCAGTCCTTAATCCCCACCATGTATCCTACCCAACCCCTTCACCCACCTCCCCTCTGGTAACTCTCAGTTTTTACTCTAGAGTCGAGAGTCTATTTCTTGGTTTTCCTCCCTCTCTTTTTTTCCATTGTTCATTTTTTTTGTTTCTTAAGTTCTACACATGACTGAAATCATATGGTATTTGTCTTTCTCTGACTGACTTATTTCACTTAGCATAATATACTCTAGCTCCATCCATGACATGACTTCATTTTTTTTGATGGCTGAGTAATATTCATGTGTGTGCGTGTGTGTGTGTGTGTGTACACTACCTCTTCTTTATCCATTCATTGGTCAATGGACATTTGGGCTCTTTCCAGTTTGGCTATTGTTGATAATGCTTCTATAAACATGGGGTGCATGTAGTCTTTTGTATCCTTTGGGTAAATGCCTAGTAGTGCAATTGCTGAGTCATAAGGTAGTTCTTTTTTTAATGTTTTATCCATAAATCTTTTAGCCATAATGTTTTTTTTTACATTTCTATCCATGCTCTTTTTATAGTGTCTGCACAAGTTTGCATTCCCACCAATAGTGTAAGAGAATTCCTTTTCTCCACATCCTCACCAGCACTTGATGTTTCTTTTTCCCGTGTGTGTGTGTGTGTGTGTGTGTGTGTGTTTAGCCATTCTGACATGTGTGAGGTGACATCTCACTGTAGTTTTGATTTGTATTTCCCTGATGGTAAGTAATGATGAATATCTATACATGTGTCTGTTGGCCATCTGCATGTCTTCTTTGGGACAATATCTACTCATGTCTTCTGCCCATGATATAACTAGATTATTCATTTTTTAGGTGTTGAGTTTTGGAAGTTCTTTATATATTTTGGATGCTAACCATTTATCATATATCATTTGCAAAGCTCCTCTACCATTCCATAGGCTGCCTTTTTTTTTTTATTGTTTCCTTTGCTGGGCAGAAGCTTTTTATTTTGAGAAGTCCTAATAGTTTATTTTTGTTTTTGCTTTCCTTGCCTCACAAGACATACCTAGAAAGAAAGTGCTATGGCCGATGTCAAAGAGGTTACTACATGTGTTCTCCACTAGGCTTTTTATGGCTCTCAACACTGTTGTTTAACATAGTACTAGAAGTTCTAGCCATAGCAATTAGGCAACAAGAAGAAATATAAGGCAGCCAAATTGGTAAGGAAGAAGTAAAACTTTTACTATTCTAAAGATGACATGATACTCTATGTAGAAACCCAAAAGACTATACCAAAAAACTGTAGGAACTGATAAGTGAATTCAGTAAAGTTGACACAAAATCAATGCATAGAAATCTGTTGTGTTTCTATACACCAATAATGAAGCAGCAGAAAGAGAAATTAAGATACCAGTATCATTTGCAATTGAACCAAAAATCCTAAGATACCTAAGAATAAACCTAACCCAAGAGGTAAGAGATCTGTACTCTGAAAACTATAAAACACTGATGAAATAACTTGAAGATACAAGAAGAAATGGAAAAAATCCATGCTCAGGAATTGGAAAAACAAATATTTTTAAAATGTCTGTATGCAATACAAATTCTATGCATTCTATGCATTTAAAGCAATCCCTATCAAAACACCACCAGCATTTTTGACAGAGCTATAACAAAGATCCTAAAATTTGTATGGAACCACAAAAGCCTAAGTAATATTGGGGGAAAAAAAGCAAAGCTGTAGGCATCAAAATTCCAGACTTCAAGTCATATTACAAAGCTATAGTGGTCAAGACAATACGGTACTGGCACAAAAATGGACACATAGATGAATGGAATAGAATAGAAAACTCAGAAATGTATCCATAACTATATGGTCAATTAATCTTCGACAAAGCAGGAAAAGAATATCCAAAAGAAGGGCTCATCAAATTATTCTGGGAAAACTGAAGAGCAATATGCAAAAGAATCAAACTGATTACCTTTTCACACCATACACAAAAATAAATTCAAAATGGATGAAAGACCTAAGTGTGAACTTTAAATCTTATCTACATTTAAAGCTTCACTTTTTGTCATATCTTTCAAAATCATTTATAAAACCCTTGTTTCTATCTTTTCATTCATTTTTTCACATTACTCATCAAAAAAAAATCTGCATCTTCTTGCATGAGTTGCAAGGACTTAGATCTCTGACGCATTGTATTCTTGAATTTCTCTACTGATGACATAGTCAACCTTTAACTCTTACTGGCAAGGTCATTTGTGTAATGTTCCTCCTTTAAAAAAAAAACAGTAAATATTTCATGGGTTCTGAGAGAGCATATTTTTTCAAACTATTCAGCCAGTGCACCGTGAATAAAGTTATCATTAGGAGAATCTCTGTATAAATACTTAATAAATAATGGGTAATTTTGAGGTATTACCAAGTAATTCACAACACTTCCCTTTAGGTTTCCAAACCCAAATTCTTAGGAAGGATTTAATTTGAATAGGTTTGCCAATTCCTCCCAGAGACTACAGACAGTGAAGTAAATTTTTGTTTTATTTTTCCCTTATTTTCAAGAGCAGATAGATCTACTTTCAGAAATCCAGGAATAAAAAGGTAAAAGACTCCTCACAGTTCACTTCCATTGTATATTCACTTGTAACCTAATAATCAGAATATTCAGATGAGACTAAGCAAGTTAAACAAGAGACAAAATGAAGGTAATAAGTGCATACATAGATAAATATGTAAATATGTAGGGGAAATATATCTGACAACCCAACTAGTTGGAAGCAAAGACTTAAATTCGTTTTTCCCACTTAACTAGTTGTGAGTTCTTACACAAATTTCTTATCTACTGACTTCTCGTTCCCCTATCCACAACATGGGGACAGCTTCTTCATATAGTTTTAGAGGAGAATAAATGTAATATAATTTAGGGGAGAACAAAGTTGCTAGTACATAGTAACTGCTCAATAAATAAGTTTCTTTTTCTCTAAAGTACCCTAAAGTTATGTTGCATACCTAACCTAATTCAACAAATTCTTATTTTACCACTGTTATATGCAGGGCAATGTATCCAGTCCTTTTCATGTTATAATGATTAAGCTGCTATGCCTTCAAGATTTTTGCACTGAGACAAAGATGACATGTTTTTATTTCTACAATTCTATATAAAAAGTTGAAGAGAGTTCTGAAAGCTGACTATTTATACACTCACTTCAACCTGCTTCTAGCTTGCACTCTTATTATGGAGATGAGAAAGGCAAAATTCCATTTCTCAGACTCTGTGATAGCTACAGAAGAGCACATGACTTTGTTTCTACCAATCAGACACACACTGTCAAGATTTGGATGCAAAATGATCAAGAGGAGTAAACTGATATTTGCTGGTAGTCATGGTAAGGTCCTTTAGACAAGCAAATAGTGAAGGACATTTGGTATATCTGGGGAGACTGAAGTTCTCTAAGCCCTAGAATCTAATTCTCTCATCATAGGTGTGTGGGGGTTGGAAGTAGCTGCAGCTACTTATAGTATCATTGTATAGTTGCATGCTTGACTTAATTGGCCCTAGCTGGTTATTTTTCTAGTCCATTTAAGATTCTATAAGTGATTTAATGTTCTTTAATATTAGATTTAATGTTCTCTGTCATCCACAGGTAAGAGTCCTGACAGATAAAAATGATGTGTTTTGTTATTTCTCAATTTTATTTAAAATTAGGGAGTTACATGTGTGCTATGAACATTCAGAAAAAGCCAATACGAATACCATGTAATTCTACTTCCCTTTTTTTTTTCTAGATGCAGTGCATTGTCAATGACATGGAACATAAAGAGATTAAACAATGCACAAAGGTACAGCTGCCAAACAATATTCAGTGATGAGAACTAGAAAATGGTCCAATAGAGTATGTTCAGAATAGAAGTAGGATGTGAATATTATCACCAGAAGAGATTTAAAAATACTCTCCTCTGAGTGCCCTGAATCCCAGAACCACAGTTATAACTGAGATATTCATAGCTCTACAGAATCAGATGCAAAAGAACTAGAAAAGCATAGTCAGATAGACAAGCTTTCAAACATCAGCGCTACCATACTTACTAGCTGGTTATATGTGGGAAAGATAATTTAACTTTCTGAAACTTGGTTTCAACATATTTTAAACTTAGATAATAGTGAAAGCAATTAGACATATATTTGATTAAATGTAATAACCTATAGAAAGTACTTTTTACGAAGCCTGGCAAATCCTGCCTTTATCATCATCATTGTCATCACCATTAATATTTTCACTCTTATTATGCTCAGAAATTTACATTTAACTAATTTATGTTTAATTTATGTTTAACTATTTATTCTATGTACATAGATTTATACAGTAAAATAAAACTACTTTCCATCATAGTTTCAATAATTCTAAAAAAATCTTCATTTACTTTTTAGTACTCCTCTTAATAAATCTATGAAGTACTTTAATACACAGATATACAAACATGAATTTTGGTTAGGGTTCTGGTGTTCAAAGCAGGAAAACAAATAAGATTCTCAAAAGCACTTGCTTACTAATGTTAATTTCACTTATGGGAGGGTATGTTACTTATTCTTGTTTGACAATGTATGGTAGAACTGTAGTTCTTAACAAGGGGTGATTTAGCCCCCCCCAAACATGTGATAAAGTCTGAGATATTTTTGGTTGTCATATTTGGGGGTAGAGATGCTATAGGTGGCTAGTGGGTAGAGGGCAGAAAGACCACTGAACTTTACAGAATGCACAAGAACAACCCTTCACAGCAATTATTCAAATTGCCAACAGTGCTGCTGCTGAGATGCTCTGTGGTAGAGCAGTGATTACGATTACAAGCAAATGCCATAGGCTGACTGCCTAAGCCATAACCCTACTTTTCTACTTACTAACTATGTACCTTGGGCCAAATTATTTAATTTCTGGGGTTCAGTTATCCCTCAAGTTGGGATAATGACAATAGCCACCTAAAAGGCTACAGTGAGAAATGAGATCACCTATAAAGTGCCCACATATAGTTACCATTCAACAGTATTAGTTATTAATATTATTTCATAGACATGATCTCCTTCTTTGTCTTAACCAGTGAAGAGCATATTGTGCCTATAGTATTAATTAGAAACACAGTGTCAGCAAGTTTAGATTATTTTTACAAGTTTATCTAGTTGGTGAGAAAGAGTACAGGAGATAAATTTAGGCCTCTAAATCCTCTTTGCAAGCTAACCCAATGCATGAAACTACAATATTTTTGGATGTCTTAAATCTAGACCTGGTTTTCTGCTTAGAAATCAAAGCTTATAGGATCAACTTAAAATTTTTAAAAATTCTGACTTATTTCTGGATTATCCAAGCCCAAGAAGCCCATCACACTGTTCCTATCCCACATGTCCCCTAGAATAATTCAAGGAAATAATCAATAATTATTGATCAAATATCCACCAAGTAATTATTAAGAATGTCCAAGAAGTATAACAACAAGCAAAAGGAAAATGGCCAAATCAATTCTGACCAATTTAATTATCTATTTTGCCAATTGAGTGTAAAATAGAAAAATTCAAATATAGATATTAGTGATAATTATGCAAGGGTAGAAATAAATAGGCATGTCAGAAATATAAATGCTTAGCCAAAATTGAAAGCCCTTTGAATGCAAATTAAGTATGTTCAATTGTGGAAGAAAAGAATTTAAAGCATATACTAAATACTGTAAATCAATTTCTGGTAAGTTTTTCGAAAAGGAGCAAATGCAAGAAATGGGAAATATACTGTGTGATTTGTTCCATATACTTATAGAATCATGGCAAACATGGTCCAGGAGGGCACAAATCTTTGGCTATTTCGTTCACTGATATATCCCAAGTGCCCATAAGAATGCCTTCAACATAATGGGAATTCAATAAATGATTGTTGAATAATAATTAATAAATATAATCCTAACTCTTTTATTTTCCCAATTAATTACTGATTTCTCTTTAGCCCAGTGTTGGAAAGTCTAATAATTCACTCCTGAGGGCTTGTTCCTCCAAAACTGCCCAGGAATTCAGGAAGGCAGGCCTGATTTCAAAGGTCAAGTGGAGAAAGAATAATGTGATGGGTTTTATCTAGGCATTGCCTTTTGTGTTATATATGGAAGACTCAAGGACTCGTGTCAATCCTCTATAAACTGGTAACCATTGCTAATCCAATTTCCTGTCCATAAATGGGCCCCAAATCACACTCTCCTTTCATATTCTGAATTTTAGTTCATTTCCTAGGTAGAGCCAATTGCCACTTTCTAACTACAGCAGTGGCCAGGATGGGAGCCACTGCCAATAGCATCAGTGGGAAGAGCAGAAACCAGGTCTAACACACACACCTTTAGACTCTTGTAGTAAGCCCAGTACACCTTCTCAAACTTTCTCTAAATTCATTAGAATTTGTTACACTCGGCTGTTTACCTTCCTTCTCACCTCATTCATCATTTTTTAAATTTTTCATTTAAATTCAATTTAATTAACATGTACTGTATTTTTAGTTTCAGAGGTAGAATTCAGTGATTCATCAGTTGTTTACAACACTCAGTGCTAATTACTTCAAGAGCCCTCCTTAATGCCCATCACCCAATTACCCTATCCCTCTACCCCTGGCCCTCCATCAACTCTTAGTTTGTTCCCTATAGTTAAGATTCTCTTACAGTTTGCCTCCCTCTGTTTTCCTCTTTTTATTTTTCTTTCCTTTCACCTATGTTCATCTGTTTTGTTAAATTCAACATATGAGTGAAATCATATGGTATTTGTCTTTTTCTGACTGACTTATCTAGTTTAGCATAATATCCTCCAGTTAAATCCACATTGCTGTAAATGGCAAAACTTCATTCTTTTTTTTTTAAAGATTTTATTTCTTTATTTGTCAGAGACAGAGGGAGAGATAGCACAAGCACAGGCAGACAGAGTGACAGGCAGAGGCAGAGGGAGAAGCAGGCTCCCTGCCAAGCAAGGAGCCCGATGTGGGACTCGATCCCAGGACGCTGGGATCATGACCTGAGCCGAAGGCAGCCGCTTAACCAACCGAGCCACCCAGGCGTCCCAAAACTTCATTCTTTTGATGGCTGAGTAATATTCCATTGTATATATACTACATCTTCTTTATCCACTCATCTGTCAATGGACATCTGGGCTCTCTGCATCTTAAATGCAAACACCTCAATTCACACTAAACAATCTCCCTTTCAGAAAATTTGGGTAGTAATAGCTAGGTCTTGATCTCTTCGGTCTCAAGAAAGCCTTATATATAAAATCTACTTTCTACCCAGTGACCAGCCCTTAGCAATGCTTAAGCTCAATGGATGCTTACATTTGCTAAGCAACTCAAAGAAGGTAAATACCTTGTTTCCCTTTTTCCCCCAGGTTAATTGGCGTCTCCTAAACCTACCTAAGGTGAGCATTCAAAAGATACTTCTTAGAATGGATAGTCTTTATAACCTGATGGCTCTGAGTTTTCACCCTAATGTGTAAGTATAAAGAATGGGGGTTGGAGTGGTGGGGTGCTGATAAAACTTTAAAAGTCAGCTCTGAAAGAAAGAGAGAAAGAAAAAGGAATATTCCTGATTCATGGCATTTGCCATTTTTCATTATGCAAATATTACCGACATGGCCTGCCAATATGACATCATGGAAATGGATTGGGAAGAAATGTAGATAACCTTCCTCCCCAGTGCAAACCAAATTGAGCATATCTGTTTGGAGGCCTGAGTAATAAAGAGGGAAGGAATGCTGGCACCTTCTCTAAATTCTTGGGATACTTGTATAATACCCACAGTCAAGTTATAATTTCAAATATCATTGGTAATAAGAAAAATTACCAATGATATTTGAAATTATAACTTGACTGTGGGTATTATACAAGTATCCCAAGAATTTACATGCAAAAGAAGTTCATCTCTTTTTAGAGTAGAAATATTACTTTATAAAAAGAAGGCTGTGCTGGGGCACCTGGGTGGTTCAGTGGGTTAAAGCCTCTGCTTTCGGCTCGGGTCATGATCCCAGGGTCCTGGGATCGAGCCCCACATCGGGCTCTCTGCTCCGCGGACAGCCTGCTTCCTTCTCTCTCTCCCTGCCTGCCTCTCTCGCCTACTTGTGATCTCTGTCTGTCAAATAAATAAATAAAATCTTTAAAAAAAAAAAAAAGAAGGCTGTTGGTCCATGTTACCTTTGTAAAATTTTTCCAGAGTTACAAAATACCTTGCAAAATGATAAATAGTGTGTCCTTGCTTCCAACATTAAAATCAGTATTTTCATTGTCTTTTCAAATAAGCTGAGCAAGAGAATTTGAAAAAAGAAAAATTAAAAGTGATTTTTGTTTATATTTGATATTTTAACCTGCATCTTAAATAAATATACATATACCTTATATTACATTTAGCAGAAAATAAAATATTTATATTGTAATTGGTGAATACTTACATAGTATCTTAGACTGGAGATGTTACAATATTTAAATCTATTACTCTTGCTTTTGCATCTGTGATTCTCATACAGTCTTCCAGGAGTGTGTTATATATGAAAGCAAGAGACTACCTAAACTGAAATACATAGGCTGGCTAGCAGTGGAGACAGACTGGATAATGTTAAGATCTATAGACACAGAGCAAGGTCAAGATATAAACCTGAAGTCTGGAGAAGGCTCTTGTTTCTAAGTTGGATGGATCAGAGAAAAGGAAAAGAAAGTAGAAAGAAACCAATTATTTTTTTAACTAAAAAGTGCCAGGCAATAGTTAAATTTCTTTAATTTCCTTTAATCTTTGCTATAGCTCTTTGAGTTGGGTACAATTGATCTTATTTTACAGATAAGATAACTCAGTTTTATAAAGGATTATCTATGATCACATAGCAGGGAATTATGGAGTAAGCATTCACCTGGGCATGTGTGATTGCAAAGCCAATGTTCTTTAGAACCAACAGTGCTATTTCAGAAGAGAAAATAAAACCTTATGCAGAAAGAATGGAGTAATGGAAGGCTATGAAGGTGAGAAAGCAGGAAAAATCTTACAATGTGGAAACTCGACTTGGTAATAAGACAGAAACCCAGAGTTTTAAGTGGATCAGGAAGTCAGAACTAGTCCAGAAATAAAGATTCTTAATACTGGATCCCCTCGTTTTTTAATGTGATAGGATTCCCCAAAACTCCTCTTTGCTTAAGGCCAGAACTATTCTCAGAATCTTGGTGATACTGTAGATATAGGTTTAAATAAAGGTCAAATGGTCACAGGAGTATAAAGAAGCAAACTGCTCTGTGAGGGCAAAGACAGGTCATATGTTGCTGCACAGTGTCTTCTAATCCTATGGTTCCAATTTTTTTGTTATTACTGATTCCACATACATTGGAAGGTGTGACATGCAATATACCCAGCACTATGTCAAGGGGTGCTGAGGAAACATATATGAAATAAAAGCATAAGACATACACGCAAAGTAAAATATAGTTCTTATTCCAATGAATATGTATAAATCCACTATGAGAAAATGACACATATGGAAAGATCAGACAAGAAAAATATACTTCCCTATTCATTTTGATAATTAGCAAAAATGAAAAGAAGGTAAATAATGAAATACCATGTATATCTAACTAAAGTGAAAACAATAAGAAGCTTAGAAAACAAAGCTTATAGAACAGACCCTAAGTCTTTGGGGAACCAGATCAATAACCAACCAGATCTTTCTGGTCTGGACACATCTGATTGAAGGTTTTTAAATGAGTGATTGAAGAAATCCTATTAATATTTCAAATAATAAAACCAAACTTAATAAAGCTGTTTTAAGCTGACTTCAAATATCATGACCACTTTTTTGTCTTTGATATATAATTCCATTTTAAAATAGAAAAAGAATGTAAACCTTTGATATAAAATTCAAAATCTCTATTTTCCCCATTAGTAAAATTAAAGTACACCTAAAATTCACTTATTTTATTTACAACCATCAGCATCTAACATTGCTCAAATAGGTTCCTTGTTTTTACAAAGATAATAAAAACTAGTTTCCAAATCCTTTCAGACATATTAACTAGATGGTTTTCACTAATAACCTGAATTTAGGAAAGGTACCTAATCCCTGAGTCATATGTCCTCCTCCCCACTCTGAACAAATGGGGATAGAACAAAAGGAAGATATTACTGCAGAGATTAACTATGTAATATAAAGTTCTTACCTCTCACATAGTAGTTATTAATAAATAGCAGTTGACTCTAAATCTGAATTCTCATGACCCCATTGTTAAAGCTGAGGCTCTAACTGGCTTAGTCTCCAGACTTTTTAAAGAGCTGCTTTCTCTACAGCACTTTTTTTGACAGCCAGGTTCCAAGAAAGCACTCCTCCTCAATTTGCTGCTCAATAAGAGGGAGGATCCCCAAGGCAAATGTCAACAGGGAGCAGGAAAATAATGCTTAAAAATTTTTTCTAATTTCTGAAGTAAAGTGGGATGTTAAATTGTTTTAATTTGCATTTATTCAATTTCTGAGATAGTTGATTATTTTTCAAGAATTCACTTACCATTTGTACTTCCTATTTGGGGAATTACCAGTGTTAGCTTTCTAATTGGGAGAAAGACCAATAATTTTGAAACAGTGCTGGACAGAAGTCACTTAGAGGAATGTCATTAAGAATAGGTTCTTGAAGTGCTTAGGATTTGGACATGCAAAGAAGATGGTGGAATATAGGTCTGTGTTTTCCTTTCCTATTACTTATTTTTGTCTGCTTTAAAACTTTCCTTTTTCCCATTTTTCTTCTCTTCCACAGGTAACAAGCCTGCCCTGTATTTCTAGGCTGTATTTTGGGGGCTTTATTAAGATGCATTGTAATTGCAATCTCCTTAATTGCTTCCTAATTGGTTCCTTCCTCTCCTTGGTGTATTTTTCATGCATTATTAAATTCCAACTGGCTTTCCAGAACTCATTTTGCATTCC
Organism: Mellivora capensis; assembly: GCA_004024625.1. Taxonomy (NCBI): domain Eukaryota; kingdom Metazoa; phylum Chordata; class Mammalia; order Carnivora; family Mustelidae; genus Mellivora; species Mellivora capensis. Next base: position 48,529 of record PISX010008204.1, on the reverse strand, counting down.
TTACAGACAGCTCTTCCAAAGTTAAGCTATGTGTCTTCTGGTCCCTTGGCCACACAAGAAAGAGCACTGGGGGAATTGGGAGGATTACTGTTTGGAAACTATGTGCTTCTTTCTATAACTAACAAGGATGACAGCACAACAGCAAGCATTACAATCATCCACTGCCATTTACAAGTACCTTAACATACAACTGTCATTTAATAACTATTTCTTTTTTTTTTTAAGATTTTATTTATTTATTTGTCAGAGAGAGAGAGAGAGAGTGCGCCAGCACTGGCAGACGGAGGCAGAGGGAGGCAGAGGGAGAAGCAGGCTCCCTGCCGAGCAAGGAGGCCAATGTGGGACTGGATCCCAGGATGCTGGAATCATGACCTGAGCCGAAGGCAGCTGCTTAACCAACTGAGCCACCCAGGCGTCCCTAATAACTATTTCTTAAAGTATATATAATTATTCCCATTCACTCTGGAAGGCATCTAAGGATCAGAGAGGTTAAGTATCTTTCCCCAGAGTCAAAAAGCTGATTTGGGACTTACACCCAAGTTTCCGGACTCTAAGTCCTATGCTCACCTCATCATCATTCACTGTTTGTATATAAATCCAAATGACAGGCTTATACCCAATTAACCTCCTAACCTCCTCTACACATGTTTCAAGATATTACTTTTCACTTCCATCCCTAAGTCCTTTATAGGGAAAATGTGTCATGGGAAGGTGAAATCATCTGGAGTCAGATAGTTTTCTTTTGAGTTCAACCCCCAGCTGGGAAAACTGCTTGACCCATCTGATCTTCAGTTTCCCCATCTCTAAAGCTAATCCTCGGTCTACTTATTTTATAGATTTATTATGAGTCTCCAAAGCATGTAAATTATTTTTAATAAGGACAATATTGCTAAAAGGTCATTGGGCTATATGACTTTTATAATTTCTAATCCAAGGTTTTTTTACTCCCTGAATATCTTAAAATGGCATGCCAGCAGATGCTTGAGTTATTGCTTGAAATATTTTCTGGAAAATGTAGAATTAAAAGCTAAGAATCTTAAACCAGCCAAAAAAAACAATCAAGATCCATTCTGGAGCTCTGGGAAATTTCAAATTCTAAGATCATTTATTATTATATTCATATATGCATTAGTATGTATTACCATGAATCAGTCAAAAAAATACCATTAAACTCTTATAATTAACATTAGAATTTTAAGACTAATCCAAAAATAACTGTGAAACCACTAGTAATTTTTAATTTTGCCAAGTCATGAATTTGAGTCACACATATGCTCACCCAATCATTAAATCGTTAGTCTGTTGTGTTTAACCCTACTGTATCTAAAATCACCGTTGAGGGGTACCTGGGTGGCTCAGTCAGTTAAGCATCTGCCTTCAGCTCAGGTCATGATCCCAGGGTCCTGGGATCAACCCCAGCATCAGGCTCCCTGCTCAGCAGAGAACCTGCTTCTCCCTCTCCCTCTGCCTGCCTCTCTGCCTACTTGCGCTTTTTTCTCTCTGTGTCCAATAAATAAATAACAAAAATCTTTAAAAATAAAAATAAAATAAAATCACCTTTGATTTTTCTCCCTATGTAGATGAGCAACTTCTTTCTAAGGTAATCCATATTCTAAATTGAAAACATTTGTAAAAGTCTAATAATATATCTGGTGCAAATGTGAAGAGTCCTTTCTATTTATTAAGTAAATTTTACCACTCCTTTTTGTATTATAAGGAATAGAATAGATATGGGAAGCCATGCATAGACTAACAAATATGGAGGAGCAGTACAGTAATGCCACAATGTTTCTACTCAGACATAGGTGAATAATCATCATCATCATAACTAGCCCCATAGAGAAAAGGCAATATGTTGGAGGTTCAATTGCAAATGTGCCTCTTAATCCTGAAATTCATTCAGTTACCACCTATCTTCCCTCTATCTCCAAGCCTTTTGTTGATAGAGTCTCTCTCCACATTTTCTATTCATTTCTCTGAAAACCACTTTTCACTGTTCAAAAAAAAAGCTCTGAGTTCATCCATTTTTATAGACACTGAACTTATCTCACCATTAACTATCATGCCTTACCTGAGGATTTAAAATTTGCCTTCTCCGGAAGAAACAATTCAATTCCTTCTTCTCAAACGACGTGAGTTCAGGAAGGGTTTGGTACTCTCCTGATTTCCCGTTGCTATTTCCAGATCATTGTTATTCTACCTTCTGGTGAACATACATCCTTTGCAACTAATAAGATCTCACATCTTGTTTCATTTAAAATTACCTACTCACTGTACCTTAAGATTTCTCCTTATTCAATGAAGTCTCTAGACTCTGTGGTGTAGTTTGCCTTTCCACCCCAGCTCCTGTTCCATCCTTAAAATTTTCAAAATACACACAACTGGATTACAGAAACTGTAGCCTTCACCTTAAGCCTCCTTCACTCTAATGACTTACCCTCTTTAGAATTTCATCCCCTAATTTAGCAGGACATAAAATAAATAATATATGCAGATCTGTTCTATCTTAGAAGACACTTACTTCAAAATTCTACCCTACGCATGACTTCCTAGCCTTCTCTCTCATGTCCTTTTTTTTCCCCTCTACACTTTAAATCCAGAGACTTCCAGTCTATTGCTCCCTCTATTTCCTATCCACACATCTCCTCCCAGATCACTCCTTTCCTGTTGATCCTGGACTCAACAAGGTTTGATTTCAAACTATCCTCGTATACACCTACATTTTCTTACTCCCCTGGCCTTCTACCATTCAAAACCCTGCACTCTGAAACCCTAAACTTATCTAAAACTTATCTCTGTGCTGCCATTTATTTTTTTAAACGAAATGGGTCATTTGTCCTGTACAGTGTCCCATATTCTTAAGTGAGATGATTGCCTTCCCGTGGTTTTTAAGTTTTTCTTTTACCTTTCACACTTTGTTAGTAGTTGGATCTACAAGCATGATTGGATTCATGTTCTTTGAAGAAATTTTTTGCAAGAATACCTCATACATTATAGATATATTATATACTTTCTACTATATATCATTAGGAAACACATCCTGTCCTTTTATTTTAGAGATATTGAGATTATTAGGTCCAGATTTGTCAGTATGATCCATTATAAAGTTTCTTTCACATACAGGTTTTAATACTCATTGATAATCTTTGCAGAAAATTGTTTCATTCCCATTGGGGATTTCAAATAGTAATTTTCTTTTTTTTTTTTTAATTTATTTGTCAGAGAGAGAGGGAGAGCGAGCGAGAGAGCACAGACAGACAGAGTGGCAGGCAGAGGCAGAGGGAGAAGCAGGCTTCCTGTCGAGCAAGGAGCCCGATGTGGGACTCGATCCCAGGACGCTGGGATCATGACCTGAGCCGAAGGCAGCCACTTAACCAACTGAGGCACCCAGGCATCCCTCAAATAGTAATTTTCTAAAGTCATCATTCCTCCTGCATCTATTAGCTACAATTCTTCTACAAATAAGAAGTATTTCTTCATCACCTTTTTATTGCTCTAAAGTAACATTTATGCAGATGAAAAAGACAAATACTTGATTCACTTTTTAAACTGATTTTTAGACTAATAAACTACTTTCAAAACAACCTCTAAGTACAACCACTTTTTTCCTTTGTGAGTTTTATCATGGGCTCAGATATCTTTCTAGGTTTGGTATGCTTCAATCCATTACCATTATCCTCTTTGACGTTTAAATTATCCCATCTTGAGCCAGTGGGAGCCCCTTTAAATAAACAGTTTAAGATTTCTTACCAACTGTTTTCAGCTTTAGCACATATTAAAATATATGTTTTAGAATTACTTGAAATTTTCTTTCAGTATATAATTATGCAACCACCCTGATAGATAGTGAAGTTCATTTTTTTTTCAGCTTTGGGAATTGCTTTACTTTTCTTCCAATTTACTTTTCCTTTAATTATGCAACATTTTTACATGTTTCAATGTTTACATCCACCATCATCCTCATTTCCTTTTCTCCAGTCAATGAGGTATTTCTCCTTCTAAAACAAAAACCTATCAACCACTACCTTCTTCTGAAACACTGCTTTATTGGTTTCTATCTCTGCATCTGTTCATCTGCAGTCTGTTCATCAAAGGAATTGTCCTCTTTAAAATTCTACCATGTTCTTGCTACCTACTTATAGGGGTGTTCCAATTAATTCCAACAACAACAAAAAATAATATTCCCTTGGCCCTGAAACACTCTAGGCATTTCACAAACTACTCATTACACAATTCATTCAAACTCTGGTTTATGGTATTCACACTCCGTATTTTCCCACCTTCTGTGCTTTCACTGAATGGAAACATGCCTTCAAATAGGGCTTGCCTTTTGAACAGACCCTGAAAGTGCCTTGTATGGTCAAAGACACCTATAAAACTGCCAAAATGCATAGGATGCATCAAACAAAATTCCACACCCTTCCCTATATCTCTGAGCACAGAACTACACCTGTCAACATACTGAAACCTGCTTCAAATCCTCAACATAACTGAATTCACAAATTCTGGGCCCCCGTTTCCCTAATTCGGCATGGTCCATGGATAATTTTTTTAAAGATTTTATTTTTTTATTTGACACAGAATTCACAAGTGGGCAGAGAGGCAGGCAGAGAGAGAGGAAGGGAAGCAGGCTCCTGCCGAGCAGAGAGCCCGATTCGGGGCTCGATCCCAGGACCCTGGGATCATAATCTGAGCTGAAGGCAGAGGCTTTAACCCACTGAGCCACCCAGGCGCCCCTGTTATCTGGTCTTTAAGTGAATATATCATGATATATTTACACAAAATTTACGCAGTTTATATTATACCATGGCAAAGTGGTTCATCATATACTCAACTGCCCTTTTCTAGGAGAACCCCAGATTCTGCCCAGGTTTCATAGGCCTGCATTATGTATGCCTCTCTGGTGGCTGCTTCCTCTTTATCTCACATATCCAAGCTTCCTTATGGTTTCACTTCAGGGATTCCAAGAGGTTAATGTCTGAGATAGAGATCAAGGAATGAACCCACCAAACTGGGCCTTCTAGACAGAGTCTGTGAATGATTAAAGTTGTAGTCAGAATAAAAATCATAATAATAGCTACATTAGGGGCACCTGGGTAGCTCACTCATTAAGCATCTGCCTTCCCTACTTCTTTGTTCCAGATTTTGGTATAAGCACTTTACATACATCAACTTACTTAATCACAAAAACTCTATGAAGTAAGTTTGATTACAATTCACAATGAAGGATAAAGAAACAAGGTCCTACAGCAAGTGGTTATAGCTGGAAAGGTGCAGACACTGAGGAGCTCCGAGCATCCAGTTGCAGCACAGGAGTCTGATACTCAAATGAAGGAAGGGACACGGAGGTAGAAAAGATGGAACTTCTCTCCCAGCAAAATTTAACTTTTTACCAACCTAAAATGTTTGCCACCAAAGCCCAGACTCTCAACCAAAAGTAGTTTGGCAATTTTTCTTGTCAAAAGTACTCATTTATACTGAAGTCCAGAGAGGAGAGATAATTTGTCATTGACACCCGGGTCACTGGCAGAACCAGGAACAGAATACAGTGACAGTAACTCCCCAGGCCGCTTCTCAATTCATGTATCTACTTTCCTAACCTTCAACATGCATTTTTCTGATATCTTCTGAATTTCTTTACATTAAGATTTACAACTCCAGTGGACAATGAAGAATGGTAGGAAGAATGTGCCTTTCAGAACTAAGCAGACTCACATCTGTTTGCCAGCTTTGCACTCTGGATGTGGCACACAAGTTTTCTGGATCTCACATAACTAGTTCCATGGAATGAACAGGACACTTTCAATAATGTATGCAATTGTCTATATATATGCTATGTGACTAGCATGTCTATATGACTAGCACATATGCTATATGACTAGCATATAGTTGGAACTGAATTAATTAATGCTTTATTCCTTCTTCCTTCAAAACTCAAGTTGTTCAACTATATGAAATTTAGCAATATATCCCCTTGATAATTCCTAAGGAGAGAGAAAGAACTGAAACATGCTACTTATTCTCTCCCAATCCCTGCTTAATATCTTTTGCATCTGGGAAGACGTATGTTCCTGTCATTACTGGATCTTATTATCCAAGATTATTCTTTGAAACATCTTGGTGTATATCTACCAGGAGAATTCCTTAACACAGCATACATTAATTGATGTCAGGCTTGCTGTCCTACTTCTGATTTCTAAATCATTTCCTTGCTTTCTTTTGAAGAGTTTAAGAACAAGAACAAAAAGTATTCTTCCTTAGTCTGATTTTACTTGTAATAAAATGAAGTTCTATGCAAGCCTGGGAAGATCATTTAATTTGAGATAAGGTACAAAACTAGCTTCCTCTCTGCCTAGTCCATGGAATTTTAAACAGCCCCTCAACCCTGTGCCAGGCACTCATGCAAGGCACCACATCAGAACCTCATTTATGAACCAGTACACCAGACTTGTTCCCATCTCTTTATCCTGTTCTCCTCCAAGCAAAACTTCAAGTCCGTTTTGCTCTCAAACTCAGCACTATCTCCACAACTACATACATCTAGCCTTGCATTTCTCTTATCCACAATTCATGTTCTACTTTGGATAATAATATGGACCAAATATTTTAGTGCCTTTGTTTGGGACACTTCAGAAGAAGAAAAAGAATGCTAAATTTATATAAAATTCAAATAAAGGAACTGAATTTCTTGGAGATACTTATCCATACCACCCAATTTTAGACCTCCATTATTTTATTTATGCTTCTATATAGAATATCCTTCATTACTTTTTCTCTACCTAACAAAATTTATTCATCACCAAGACTCAGATAATGTCGAACATCTTGTAAGAACCCTTCCCAAACTTTCCCCATCCCTATAGAATGTATTACATGTCCCACCCTTACACTTCACTAACATCTTGTACACATTTCTATTATAGAATGCAACAGAATTTATTGTGATGATAGTTTCATATTGCTAACATGAGTCATCACATTTCTTGCCCTAGTCCGTGAACTCATTGAGATTAAAGACTTGTTCTTTTTCATATCCATACCATTTCTACTATATTTACTACCAGAAAGAAAATAGTCAATATATATAAAACTTGACTAAAGTTTTAATAAAAGGTCAGTATCAAGAATGGAGACAGTAAGAAGCAGCAGCTCCACAAACATACCATGTCAAAATAGATATTTCTAATTCACAAAAAAACCTCACTTCCTGACTGAAAAGCAGAATTTAGAGAATGCCTTGCTAAGTCTCATTTCCTTTGCCTGTGAAACAGGTATAGCTGTAAACATTTTGTGCCTGTGTTAAGGAGATTAAATGAAATATATTAATTTCTCCCATGATTTTTATTAAGAAAGAAGATATGAAAAACAAGAGTTGATATTTTATTTTAAATAATATGTAAGAGCTTTATGAGACTATTTTATTTATTTCCAGCTTTACTGAGATATAATTCACATATAACATTTTTTTAAGTTTAAGGTGTAAAACATGATGTTTCAAAGTATATGTGATATATATATTATATTATATTATATGATGATATATCCATCTCTCAGGTCACAGTATATCCATCTGTCAAGTGGATATATGGTGACCACATTAGATCAGTTAACACCTCCATCACCTCACATTTTACCATTTTTGTGTATATCTTTGCAACATTAAAGATCTACTCCCTTTTTCAGTAGCTGAATATATATAATATATATTTAACCAATCATATGTTCTTTATCCATTCATCCATCAATGATACTTGGTTTGTTTCCATGTCTTAGCTACTGTGAATAATGCTTCAATGAACATGGGTATGCAGATATCTCCTCAAGATCCTGATTTCATTTCCTTTGACTATATATACCCAGAAGTAGGATTGCTGGATCATATGGTGGTTTTCTTTTCAGTTTTTTGAGGAAACTCCATACTATTTGAAAGTTTTATTTCTTGATCACTTATTCAACTAGCATATTTTTATCATTTGTTTTGTGTCAAACATTTCCATGGGAGCAACTATTAACCAAATCCCACGTTCTAATCTTTATTTCCTCCATAAACTCCTACCCTGAGCTTCAGAATCATTAATTTCCCTCCTTCTGGATATCTAAAGATATCTTAAGCCTATGGCTAGGAGGGAATTTATCATCTTGGCCCAAAATATGTTCCTTTTCTAGTATTCGCCTTGGTGGTAAGTAACATCAGTAAATCACCTCAGACCAAATTCTTCCTCATCCATATGTTTTATGGTCAGTCATTCCTCCAAATCCAGTCTTGTTAACATTCATTAATCCCAACAAATAACAAAAGCACTAAATAGTGCTTGTGCCAAGCACTATTCCTGACATTAAATCTATAGCAGTGGACAAAATAAACAAATCTTACTCTAATGGATTTTATATACTGGAATGGAGACAGGTCAATAAATGCATACATAAATATACTAGCATATATACTGGGATAAATACAATGAAGAAAAACAAATCAAAGTTAAAGGATAAGGAACAACTGGAGAGAGGTGCTACTTTAGCAAACTGACCAAAGAAGGGGCCTCTGAGGCAGTAACATTTGAGCAGAAACCTAAATGAATTGAGAGAGGAAACCACTATGGCTAGAACAAGTGGATTAAAAGGAATGACACAAAGTGAAATCAGTAATAGGGGACTAGACTGTGAGAGCCTTATGAACCACTGTAAAGACTAATGGAAACAGAAACACAGCAGGGAGTGTCCAGATCTGACTTAAATTTTAGAAGAATCTCTCTACCCCTAAACTCTTGTTGAGGTTACCTTCTATGTCAAATATCCATCCCAAGAAAGTGGCATCTCCACTTGAACATCTAATAATAATAACACACTTACCTCTAGATTTTTGACACTCCAAACTGCTTCTGCCCTTAACTGTTTTCTTTTTCATTACAAAGCATTCGGTTACTCAAGATTCAAACCCAGAAGTCATCCTTAACCCCTATATTTTTTCTCACTCCCTCCACTCACTATCAGCAAGTCCTGTTAATACTGCCTCCAAAATGAATCTCAAATTTGTACACCTCTACTAGATTTAAAGCCCCCATAATTTCTTACCTCAACAACTGCCCTTTCTACTATAGCCTCTATGTCTTATCTCTCTGATCTCTTGTCCCTTTATTATTCATTCTGCACAAAATCAAAAGAATGATCTTATAAAGTATGTATCAAATCATGGCATTTCCTTACTTAAAACTATCTAGTGAGATTTTCTTGTTGAAATTAGAATAAAGCCTGAAATTCTTTCTTTGACTAATCAGGTCCTATATGACCTAATTTCAAACAAATCTCCCTCTTTGCTTCAGGCTCACTAGCTTTTTTTATTCCTCAGATATAACACATTACCACCTTAGGGCATTCCACTTGCTGTTCTGTTTGTCACAATACTCCACCCCCAGTTTTCAGCATGGTAGGGTTCCTCTTACAATTCAAGTCTCAGCTTTAAACAGTCTCCTCAGAGAAGTTTTCTCTGACCACCTAATCTAAAGTAAATGTCTATTATTGCACTCAGTTTCATTGTTTTCACATAATGTATCTATGATAGGCTGAAATATGGTACTGCCAAGATATCCATGCCTTAATCTCATCACCTGTGAATATGCTACCTTTTACAGCAAAAGAGACTTTGAAGATACTATGAAGGATTTTGAGATGTGAAGATTATTCCTGGATAATCTGGGTGGGCCCAGGGTGCCTAGGTGGCTCAGTTATTAGACATCTGCCTTTGGCATAGGTCATGATCCCAGGGTCCTGGAATCAAGCCCCACATAGAGCTCTCTTCTCATTGGGAAGCCTGCTTCTCCCTCTCCCACTCCCCCTGCTTGTGTTCCTGCTCCTGTGCTCACTCGCTCTCTCTCTGTGTCAAATAAATAAATAAAATCTTAAAAAAAAAATCTGGATGGGCCCAATGCAATCACACAAGTCCTTACAAGAGAGGCAGAAAAGGTTTGGTGGGGGGAAACTAAAAGATGTTATGTAATTAACTTTGAAGATGAAGGATAGGGCTATGAGAAAAGAACACAGATAATCTCTAAGAGCTAGAAAAGGCAAGGAAAGAGAACTTTACCTGAAACCTTCATAAAAATTTAGTCCATCTGACTGATTTTAGGATTTCTGATGTCTAGAACTGTAAGATAATAAATTTGCATGGTTTTAAGCCACTAAATTTGTACAGAAGCAGCAATAACAAGCTATACGGATTTGAGTAACTGAAAATAGGGTGCTGCTATAACAAATACCTAACAATTTTCAAGTGGTTTTTGCCAGTGATTGATGGACAGAAGCTAGAAGAATTTTGAGGACAGGTTCCTCCATTTTATCATGATAAAATAACACTTGCCTTGATCACTGTTGGTAGAAATGCAGACTTTAAAGACTGCCAGTGACAGGATGTGGAGAAAGGGGAATGCTTTACACTGTTGGTGGGAATGCAAACTGGTGCAGCTACTCTGGAAAGAGTATGGAGTTTCCTCAAAAAGTTAACAATAGAACTACCCTACAATCCAGCAATCACACTACTACGTATTTATCCAAAGGCTACAAAAATACATATTTGAAGGGGTACATGCACCTCGATCTTTACAGCACCATTATCTACAGTAGCCAAACTATGGAAAGAGCCAGATCCAAAATATCCATTGACTGATGAATGGGTAAAGAAGAGGTGAGATAGCCAAACTGTGGAAAGAGCCAAGATGCCCCTCAACAGATGAATGGATATAGAAGACGTGGTCCATATACACAATGGAATATTACTCAGCCATCAGAAAGGATGAATACCCAACTTTTTCATCAGCATGGATGGGACTAGAGGACATTATGCTGAGTGAAATAAGTCAAGGAGAGAAAGCCAGTTATCATATGGTTTCACTTACTTATGGGACATAAGGAATAACATAGAAGACATTAGAAGAAGAAAAGAAGAAGTGAATTGGGGCAAATCAGAGATGAACCATCAGAGACTATGGACTCCAGGAAACAAACTGAGGGTTTTGGGGGATGGGTGAGCCTGGTCGTGGGTATTAAGGAGGGCATGTATTGCATGGAGCACAGGGTGTTGCACATAATCAATGAATCTTAGAAGAAGAGGTTATATATATATGTATATTACTTGGCCATCAGAAAGAATGAAATCTTGCCATTTGCAATGAAGTGGATGGAGTTAGAGTACATTATGCTAAGCTAAATAAATCAGTCAAAGAAAGAAAAACACCACATGATTTCATTCATATGTGGAATTTAAGAAACAAAACAAATGAATATAGAGGGAAAAAGAGAGAGGCAAACCAGACTCTTAACTCTAAGTAACAAAGAGGGTTGCTGGAGGGAAAATGGATGGGGGAATGGGTGAAATAGGTGATGGGTATTGAGGAGGGCACTTGTTTGCAGAGCACTGGGTGTTGTGGGTAAGTGATGAATCACTGAATTCTACACCTGAAAGTAATATTACACTATATATTAACTAACTGGAATTTAAATAAAAACATGGGGAAAAAAAAGACCAATAGAGAGGGCTCAGAAAGAAATAAGGAGGACAGTAAAAAAAAAAAAAAAAAAAGCCTTATATAGTCTTAGAAAATGCCTAAGAAGTCATAAATGGATTGTTGTTAGAAATATGTGCATTAAAGAAGCTACTAGGGGCACCTGGGTGGCTCAGTCTTAGGTTAAGTGGCTGACTTTGGCTCAGGTCATGATCTCAGGGTCCTGGGATTGAGCCCCACATGGGGGACCCTGCTTCTCTCTCTCCTCCCCACTTGTGTGCTCTCTTGCTCGCTATTTCTTGCTCTCTCTAAATAAATAAATAAAATCTTTTTTTTAAAAAAAAAGGAGCTACTGATACGGACTCAGAAGAAAATTAAGAACACATTATTGGGAAATGGAGGAAGGGAGTCCTTGTTATAAAATGGCGGAAAACTAAGCAAAATTGTGTTTTACAGTTATGTGGGAAGCTTAACTTATAAGGAATTACCTTGGTTATTTAGCTGATGAGACTTCTAAGCAAAGCGTCAAAGGTGAAACCAAGAGTTACAGCCTAGTTTCCTCTTGCTGCCTACAGTAAACTGTGAAGTGCAAGATATAAATTGAAAGAATTAGTGTTGAGCAAAAAGGAACCAACACCTAATGATTTGGAAAATTCTCAGCCTATCCAGATTGCAAAAAATACCCAAATTAGTAGATTCACTGTCAGAGAAACATGCTCTGGGAGGAAATCATGGGTGTGGCTGGACAACATTTTGCTAGTGCCTTGAAGAGATGGAAGGTGAGAATATTCAAACACACAAAAATCTTTTTGAAGAGATTAGGCTTGTGAGTCATGGATCTCCTTAGCCTTCTAATTTTAAGGTAGGAAAAAAGTATTTGACTCTCCAGAAAATATTTATGGAAGAAACTCTTTTCTAATTGAGTGAATTCCTGAGACATACATGAGAGACTCACAGTATTTGAGAATGTTACACAGCAGAAATACTGCCAGCTTGGATTGAAAGGGACAAAGAAAGATGAAATAAAAAGTGATTGTCAGACTCCCAAAATTCTACAGGCATGAAAGAGGTTGATAAAAGTATTCAATGCCAAACACTTGCTATCCTTCATGAGAAAGAAGCATTACTTAGAGGGCAAAGTGACAAGACCAGAGGACAAAACCACTAAGCCCGAAGAGTAGAGTTTTGAGCCAAGGGTATGTGGTCATTTATGATAGCAGTAACTAGAACCTAGTACCATATAAATAACTGAAGTTATTTTATTCATTCCATTGTTTAGTGTTAGATTCCTCTAGAAAGTAAACTCAATGAATATCAGAAATCTCATTTATCTTGTTTACCACTGTATTTCCAGCATCAGAACAATGTCCAATACATTGTACATATTCAAATATTTGTCAAATAAATGAGCTAATATATTGATGAGCATGTTATACATTAATACCACAACTACAGAAATAGTTAACTTTAGCTAAGAGTTCCATGCAATTCCCAGATCTAATTCTAAGCATTTTCTTTATCTCAAGAAAGTATAGCAAAATGTACCACTAATACAGGAATGCATGTACAACTTTTCTAAATAATCTACTTTAAGAGAAATCATATGCAATTGTTAATATTTAACCATGATAAAAGACAAACAGAATTGGGATACATCTCACAATAACCTTTATATGCTGGTGTATCACAGCATCAAATTTTAGTGAGCTCACATCTGGGATAATGTTAAAAGTCACAGGCTTAAAAAAAAAAAAAAAGTCATAGGATTCTGGAATTATTGCCATCATTGGACCATTCCCCCACCCCCAAAAGAAAGAAAGTGGTATTTGAAGGAATTCTGAGTTCCCTCAAAAACTCTGAGGCCATTTATTACTGCAGATTTTATCATAGCAATGTTTATATGTCCTGTTGTAAGGAACCCAGGGATAATCTAGAAGTCTGATAATTTAAAAACTGTGCATACTATCACACAAATGAAATTAAAATAGGGTATCCCAAGTTCAATTTGATTTTTTAAATCTGGTAGCTCCATCTGGAGGCCGTTGCTGAAACCTGCTGCTACAGTACTGTGCATTCTAATCACACCATCTGATCGTCAAAATCAGACCCAAGAATGATGTTTATTTTTTTCTCATAAACTTTTCTCATATAAGTGTGCTCTAAGTATACCTGAAAAAAGAGTAGAGTCTCAAATGACATGTTCACCTCCTGAGAAAATCATTTGGTTGTGAAAAGTAATCTGACTGAATATCCTCCAATTAATTTATGGCATGCATGAAAGCATTTTCTCAGTATATAGAGAAAAGCTGAATTTTAATAAGGAGATGATTTTGATTTCTGATTATATTTTGGATCTCTCAGATTACTTTAACTGGAACAAGAAAATGAACAGAAATAAGCATGAGCAGATATTTAGAAAGTTTATTTACTAGCAAATCTTAGGTAGTTTCTTACTAATTCTGGTGCTTCTTGTTTTTATTCTTTAAAAAGTACTCATTTAGTACCTATCAAGTATTCTAGTCTTAGCAATTCCCAGTTAAAACCCTCAAGGCAAGATGTTCTTTATTCTCTATCTCTCAATGGCATTTCTACATCTAGCAACAGATGCTCACTAAAAATGCAATGGAAACATATGGCCCTTCTTTTCACTATATCTGTATCTTTGGGGAAAATATCCAATAGTGTAATTGCTGGGTCATAGGGTAGCTCTATTGTCAATTTTTTGAGGAACCTCCGTATTATTTTCCAGACTGGGTGTACCAACTTGCATTCCCACCAACAGTGTAAGAAGATTCCCCTTTCTCCTCATCCTCTCCAACATTTGTTGTTTCTTGCCTTGTCAATTTTTGACATTCTAACTGGTGTAAGGTGGTATCTCAATGTGGTTTTGATTTGGATTTCCCTGAGGGCTGATGATGATGTACAATTTTTCACATGTCTGTTAGCCATTTGTCTTCCATAAGCATCCCAATTTCATAGCAGCAATGTCCACAATAGCCAAACTGTGGAAAGAGCAGAGATGCCCTTCAACAGACAGATGGATAAAGAAGATGTGGTCCATATACAATGGAATATTCCTCAGCCATCAGAAAGGATGAATACCCAGCTTTTGCATCAACATGGATCAGACTGGAGGAGATTATACTGAGTGGCATAAGTCAAGCAGAGAAAGTCAATTATCATATGGCTTCACTTACTTGTGGAACATAAGGGATAGCACATTAGGAAAAGGAAGGGAAAAATGAAGGGGTGGGGGAATTGGAGTGGGAGACTATGGAATCCCAGAAACAAACTGAGGGTTTTGGAGGGGAGGGGGGATGGAAGGGTGAGTTAGGCCGGTGATGGGTATTAAGGAGGGCACATATTGCATGGATCACTGGGTGTTATACACAAACAATGAATCTTGGAACACTACATCAAAAACTAATGATGTACTGGGACACCTGGGTGGCTCAGTCGGTCAAGCGGCTGCCTTTGGCTCAGGTCATGATCCCAGGGTCCTGGGATGGAGTTCCACAAAGGGCTACCAGCTCAGTGGGGGGCCTGCTTCTCCCCCAGCCTGCTGCTCCACCTGGTTGTGCTGGCTCACTCTTTCTCTCTCTCTCTCTCTGACAAGTAAATAAAATCTTAAAAAAAAAAAAAACTAATGATATACTGTATGGTGACTAACATAACATAATTTAAAAAAAAAAAAAGGAGTGGAAGGAAGTAGGACTTCCTGTTTGACATTTCTCTAATTTATAGGCAAGACAAGGCTGGCTCTTGTATTAGTCATCTGTAGCTATATAACAAATTATTCCAAAATTTGTAGTTTGAAACAATAAACACTGATTATCTAATTGCTTCTTTGGTTCAGGGATCCTGATGTGGCTTAAATGCATGCCTCTGACTAATGGTTTCTCATAAGGCTATAGTAAAGTTGTTCACTATGGCTGCAATCACCCCAAGACCTGACTAAAGAAGGGCAAGTTCCCAAGCTCATTCACATCGTTAAGTAGAAAGTCCTTGATGGCTGTTGACTAGAGATATCAATTTCAGCCACAAAAGCCTCTCCATTAGACAGCTTACAAAAATAGAAGCTGGCTTCCCTTAGAATTAACATACAAATAAAGAAGAGAAGACACCCAAAATAGAAACCATAGTCTTTTTGTAAACTAATGTGTCAGATGGCAAACCATCATTTTTACAATATTCTATTTGTTAGAAGTGAGCCACTGGGTCCCACCCGCACTCAGAGAGAGAGCAACATGAAGTCATGAATAACAGGAGGCAGGAATCAATGGAAAGCACCTAAGAGGCTTCCTACCATAGCTTTCTACTCAGATATTTGAAATTCTCATACTGCAATGATTATTTTTATTTGTCAACTAGACCAGGATATAATGACAAGCTGTTTGGTCAAACACAAGCCTAGGTATTTCTATAAAGGTACTTTTTCCATGGTTAACACTAAGAGTTAACTTTAAGTACAGTAGATCCATAATGTGGGTGGGCCTTTTCCAATCAGGTGAAGTCCTTAAAAGCAAAGATTGAAGTTTCCTGAGAAAGATGGAATTATGGTCCCATTGCAGCATAAAGCCACCTGAATTTCCAGCTTTAACTCAAGACTGTAATATCAACTCTCACTTGAAACTTCATCTTGTTGGCTTGCCCTACAGATTTCAGACCATCTTCTACAACTATGTAAACCAATTCTTTGAAAATCTCTCTTTCCCCATTTCTCCCTCTCTCTCCCTTTCTCTCCCCCTCTCTCTCTGCTGCTCTTCTCCTCTCTCCCCCCTGCACTCTCTCATAGGTAGGTTGGCCCAGTTACCACTTGAGATTATTGTGAAGTTAAAATATAGTAGCATATTAAAGAATATTTATTTTGGAGCCAGTCACACAAACTTGTTTTCAAAACACAGCTCTCTCCCTTACATGAAAGGTTTTTTTGTTTTTGGTTTTTTTTTTAACCTTGAGCAAATAACTTACTCTTCCTGAATTTGTGTGATCACCTAAAATAAAGATAATGGTACTCACACTGTAAAATCAAAGAGAAATCATGAGAAAATTATTTTAAATATGACAGTCACTTGATCAAAATTAGTTATATTTATTTTATGTTATCAAATATCAACTATACAATTAGTTTTTAATATAATTATTCTTGCTACTACTATCATAGTTTGCCATATAGTAAAGAATCCATGTGGATAAAAGAAGTTAATACCAGTCCTCTTTTCATTGTGTATAATATGTTACCTACCAACTAGAAACATAAAAATTAATATCAAATAGGGTATTTACAGATATAAGGAATAAATAATAGTTAAAAACAATCAGATCATTTTCCTCGATATCAATATGGTCTCACATTTGATAGTATATTAATTATTGAACAGGGTTTTTCAAAGTTGCTTAGTAAATATAGCCCCATTTCAGCCCAGATGTGTGTTTGCCATAATATATTTTATATGTAAATATTGACATTTTTCTTTAGGGGCATTTTAGCTGTGTTATGTTTCTGTTCACTTTAACAGAGTATTTGTTCAAGTTTCTTCAATTTAGGCAGTGGATTTAAGCACTAGCTTGTAAATTATGACATGCCATGTTACAAACCACAGTCTGGGCAGAGAAGTGGGAGTGTGAAAAGCTCTTCACTTCCTCTGTTTAAGGGTGAATATCCTACTGGAGAATATATTTAGCCTCCTGAGTATATACTCCAAGTATTCTAATGAGTATAGGCTCCAAGTCTTCTATTTGGTAATTCTGTTGCCCATTAATATAAATGATTCATTAAAAACTGTCCTCAACATTTCTAATAGCAAGCATGTATGGAGGATCAACTCCATGTTGCATGGTGCAAATAGCAGTGTACTGAGGCTTGAAAAAGGATTCTGATGGCTTTCTATCTATAGCCATGTAATCCTGAAAAAGTCATTTCACCTCTGTATTGAAAATGAAAAGTGATACACCTCTGTATTCAAGGTGAAAAGTCATTTCACCTCTGTATTTCTTATATGTAGAGTGAACCTGTCAGAATATAATCCTTCTATGAACTTATGTAAGAATAATATAAAACTTTAAATTCTACCCTTGGGAAAAAAAGAGGTCAGATTATGTCCCAAACCAGATTATATTACTCCTTCCTTCATTTACCTGTCATTAATAACTATAAGTTTAACCATTAATGGCTACCTTTTTTATTTTTTTTAAAGATTTTATTTATTTGACAGAGATCACAAGTAGCAGAGAGGCATCAGAGAGAGAGAGGAGGAAGCAGGCTTCCTGCCCAGCCGAGAGCCCGATGCGGGACTTGATCCCAGGACCCTGAGATCATGACCCAAGCCGAAGGCAGAGGCTTAACCCACTGAGCCACCCAGGCACCCCCTTTTTTATTTTTTAACCGGACTTTCAAGTTAGTCTTCTAGAAAAGCTCCAAGGAAATGAAAAACTAAATAGTTAAATGTCAATCAAAAGGATGAATTAGAAAAAGGCCAGGACCAAATAAATTTTTAAATAAGACAATTTTATCTTAAAGTATACAATTTCTCAGTAATTACTTTTATTATTATCATTAATACTTGATTTATCTTGAGTCAAGTACACTAAGGTCATATTATTTGCCCTCTCAGAAAAGTAGGTTTGATATATAAAATCACTAGATGAAGACAAGTAAGAGAAGAGAATATTTGGTCCCAAATTGAAGAATTGGAACTAAATGGGACCTTCTTTTGGGATTGTGTTTTTTCTCCATCAAATATCATGGCGATAGGGCATAGCAAGAACACAGCTGTAGGAACAATATCAGATGTACAGGACACTAAGGGACCCAGAACAAGCATGCAGTCTTGAAATACAGATCATATAATTCATTGGTTAGAGATCTATATAAATCTATTAACAAAAATGCTATTTTGGAATGATTTCCAAAACATGCTTCATAACTAATAACTAATTTAAAGAACCAAAAAAAAAGATAAAATTTATTAGGATTTCTCAATCCTATTGAGCCTCTTGTGACTTTTCATTTTATCAGTTGGCCATAGTTCATAGCAGCTTAAGAGAAAATCCTGTACCAATGGGGTTTTCCCCACCTCCTTACAAACTTTCTTCAGATCTGGTCATCCAAGGATATACAGTATTAATTTGCTTTCCCTTGAGAAACTATCCTCAGTATTTTGATCCACAGTAACCATGCTAAAAAGCAATAAAATTTATCAAAGGTATATCCAGAGATATCTCCAGGGATACTGATAATATTGTTGAGTAGAACCTAATCACTTGTTGGGCCACTACAGGGTTACCATGCACCTTAAAGACTTAAGAAAGAGAGAGAGAAAGTGCAAGTTACACTTTCTTTGTTGCTTGCCTCCACACAGTAAGCATGTCTAGGCAGTAAGCCTACAGGACCTTGAATATTCTTTCTATTTTATTCATTCTCTCTGTTTTTAGAGACCAGACTATGTCACTAAGTCAAGTCAGTTCTGTTCTTGGCATTCCACCTCATAAATCATGGATGACAAAACAAGAGGAGAGCCTTAGAAGTTTCCAGGCTTAAGTCTCTGGTACAGTTCACCAGAGAATTCTAATTTGGGATTGTTTGTTCAGTTATTAATAAAGTGAAACTGTGTTCTCTACTTGGCTCTAGTTTTTCTGTTATACTAGTTTGGCAGGAGACCAAATTGGGAAAAATAAAAATTATAGAATTCAAACACCAGATCTTCATCACATGTCTTTAAAATATCCCTGCCTCAAACTTCCATAGTACTGTCATGGGACACTTCTCTTATCTCTTTTTTATCTCATATTATAAATGTTTATAAAAGAGACTTTATATAAACACTAAGGTTGTGTCTTTCACTACTAGGTGGCAATGAGTCCTACATGTGGATTTTGATATTTAGATGTTAGTTGATTGTAATTAAGTATATTTTTTCTTTTCTGAATATTCCCAATCTTCTGTGCAACTCATTTACATTATTTACAGTCAACAGTGTCTCTGGGATAAGTTATTCGACATTGTAAGCAGAATGGTTTTTGCTTCCAGCTCAGTTCATTTGCTTACATTCTTCAAAATAATGAATAAATTATTTATTATCTCTTAATTTAAAAATGTAAAATGTAACAATAATAATAATACCATAAATTTGTTTAATGTTTTAGAGGAGTCATTCCCAAACACCAGGCACAGACTGATGCCTGTCTTTACCAAATTTTTAGGTCTACAATTAAATAAGAAAAAATAAAAATAAAAACAGAAAAGAGTTTTCCATTTTTGGTTAAGATATAGAAGACCAAGAGACTTTTTATCACATCAAAATAATTTTAAAAAACCACTGAATAAAGTTAAACAGTGAGTTCATTTTTTTAGTCCCATGGGAGAGATAATGATGTTAAAAGTATAAATGAGCTAAAATCTAGGAAGGTATAATCCCTTTCCAGTAGAATTCTGCAGGCTGAGGAGCAAATCCACCATATACAGGAAGTTTTATTGGTGTAAGGAGAAACAAGCAAAACTTTTTTTTTTTTAGTACTTTTTTTGGTAACACATAAGTCAGCATGGTGTTTATGAATTCTGAGGAGCCCCAGACTCAGAAAATCTATACACATCTGCCAATTGTTTCCCAAGAGTCCATCATCAACTATATGGTAGCATATCAAAGACTTAGGTGAGGTAAGAAGGCAGGGAGAGATGAGAAATCTCTCAAGGCTCTGAAAGCCATAAACAAAATTAAAGAACAGAAGAGAGCTATTCACTAGCCAACAGAACTGACAGGTGAACTGCAAAACAGAAATAACGAGAATCTTACGGAGGTTTATATCTCAAGCCTAGATGAAATGAAGTCCTGAAGATGTTTTCAAAACAGTTATAACAAGTAATAAATTGAAGTTCAGTAAAACTGGAACCCAACCCAGATTCAGGTCATTAATAGATCAGATCAAAGAAATTAGTCCCTTAAATTAGAAGCCTCAAAGAGAAAGAGGATTCCCTTGTCTAGAGTTAAGTAGTAGTTACTTTCATCTCTATCATTTGCCTTTAAACAGTTTCTGGCATACAGTTAAAAATTATGAGACATGAAAAAAGTAGGACAATGTGAACTAAGCTCAATATAAAATACTGTCAATAGAAGCAGAATCACAGATGACCCATATCTTGGAATATGCAGAAAAAGATTGTAAACAGTAATATAAATAGATTAAATGATTTACCAGAAAAGGTGAGCCAAAATATATTAACACATAAGGAATCTCACCACAAAAATAAAAAACTTAAAAAAAGAAAACAGTTAAATGAAAATTCTCACAAACACAAGGAAACTCGAAGAATTTGAACAACCAGAACCTGCAATTAGAGCAAACATTAAATATAGCCCAAGTCCTAGCCAGATTACCATGAAATCTCACACTAAGTTTATATTACACAATACATCACATTTGATTTTTAAAAAATTATAAAGCATATATAAAGGTAAGAAAAAAGCAGTCTGAAGAGAAGAAATAGGCATTAGTACTAGACTCAAATATGGCACATATGTTGAAATGACCAGGAATTGAATTTAAAATAACTATGATAAATCTATCAAGAGGTCAAATGGAAAAAGTAGAAAACATGCAAGTCTAGATGGGTGACATAATTAGAGAAATGAGAATTATAAGAACAAATCGAGGTAATTGTATATCTCAAAACCACTGTAACAAAAACTACATGTCTTTAATGAGCTCATCAGTCTACTGAATATGGCAGAACAAACAGTGAATTTGAAGATAGGTCAATAGAAGCTTTTCAAATTGACAGGCAAAGAAAAAAAAAGAGAATGGGCAAAAGAAAATAAGAATATTCAAAACCTGTGGGACAATTTCAAATGGTTTAACTTACACATAACTAGAATACCAGAATGGCAAGAAAGAGATAAAGGAGAGTAAAAAATACTTGTAGTAAAAGTCACTGAGAATTTTTAATGACAAATCCTCATTCAGTGACAAATCAGGGAAGTTCAGTAAAAATGTAAAATACCAAAAAAAACAACATCTGTGTATATCATAATCAAACTGAAGAAAACCAAAGACAATGAGAAAACACTGAAAGAAACCAGAGGAAGAAAAAAAAAAAGAAAACATTTACCACCTATAAAGGAAAAATGTTCAGAATTACAGCAAACATTTCCTCAGGAACCATGGAATCAAGAAGACAGGAGCAAAACAATTAAAGTGTTAGAAAAAGTAAATTAACCTCAAGTTCAATAACTAACAAAATTGATCTTCAAAAGTGAAGGAAAAATAACGGCTTTCTCAGACAAAGAAAAATGTGAAATTTGTCACCAGCTGCCTGTCCTGCAAAAAGGAGTACGTTAGAGAAAAAGGAAAATAATATGGACCACAATTTCAGATCTACATAAAGAAAAGAAGAGAATGAGAGAATGAGTAAATGAAAGTAAAATAAAATCTAAACAGAGAAAGAAAGGGAAAGGGAGAGGACATAAATCATCAATATCAGAAATAAAAGAGGGGCATTACTGCTCATTCTATGGACATTAAAAGGATTATAAAGGAATACACATAAAAGGATTTTAAAGGACCATGGATTTGATAACTGGGATGAAATGGACATTCTTCAAAAGACATAAACTACTGAAAATCATACATGGAGGAATACATAATCTGAATAGAGTATAGTGATTAAATAAGTTGAGCCAAGTATTAAAAATTTCCCCCCCAAAGGTCCCAATGCCCCTAGATGGTTCATTGGTGAATTCTGCCAAACATTTAAGAGAAAGATAACATCAATTCTCTACAAAATCTTCCATAAAATAGGAGCAGAAGGAATATTTTCTAATTAATTCTATGAGGTCAACATTACCTGATGTCAAAGTCAAATAAAGACATTGAAAAAAGGAAAACTGTGGTGCCTGGGTGACTCAGCTGTTAAAGTGTCTGCCTTCAGCTTGGTTCATGATCCCAGGGTCCTGGGATTGAGCCCCACATGGGGCTCCCTGCTTGGTGGGGAGCCTGTTTCTCTCTCTCCACTCCCCCTGCTTGTGTTCCCTCTCTCACTATGTCTCTCTTCATCAGAAGAATGGATTAAAATCTTTTTAAAAAAAAAGAAAGAAAAGAAAGAAAGAAAGGAAAACTACAAACTGCTATCTCTTATGAACAAAGATGTGAAAATCCTCAGCAAAATATTAGCAAATCAATTACAACAATGTAAAAAAGGACTTATACATTGTGAACAAGTAGGATTTATTCCAGGATGCAAAGCTGATTCCAAATTCAAAACCTTGTCAGTTAAAACCACTCCCTCAACAAGCTAAAAACAAACAAAAAAAAAAGAAAGAAAGAAAAAATTTAAAAACCTGAACAATTATATCAATTAATGCAGAAAACCCATTTGGCAAAAATCTAACACCCATTATTGATAAAAATCTCTTAAAGTAGGAATAGAAAGGGATTTCTTCACTTGTTATAGAACAGGTACAAAAACCCTACAGCCAGCATTTTATTTAATGGCAAGAAAATGGACCTTTCCCCCGCTAAGAACAGGAAGAAGACAAGATTGTACTCTCTCATCATTTCTCTTCAACACTGTACTAGAAGACCAAACTAGTGAAGTTAAGACAAGAAGACAAAAAATGAATTAAATATATACAAAATTGGGAAGGAAAAACAAAATTGTCTTTTTTCAGAGATGACATGATTGCCTCTGTAGAAAATGTGAAAGAATTACCAAAAAAATTTACTAGAACTAATAGCAAGTTTGCAGGAGACAATGTTAATACACATAAGTCTCAAATGCCCTTCTATATATCAGTAATGAACAAGCGGAATTTGAAATTTATTTCTGTGCCAGTACCATACTGTCTTGATTGCTACAGCTTTGTAATATAATTTGAAATCTGAAATGTGATGCCTCCAGCTTTGCTTTTCTTTTTCAAGGCTGCTTTGGTTATTTGTGGTCTTCTGTGGTTCCATACAAATTTTAAGAATGTTTGTTCTAACTCTTTGAAAAATGCTATTGGTATAATGATAGGGATTGCATTAAATGTGTAGACTGCTTTGAGTAATATAGACACTTTAACAATATTTGGTCCAACCCAGAGCATGTAATGTCTTTCCATTTTTTTGTGTCATCTTCAAGTTCTTTTATCAGTGTTTTATAGTTCTCAGAGTACAGATCTCTTATCTCTTTGATCAGGTTTATCCCTAGGTATTTTAAGTTTTTCAGTGGGTAAGAGGGATTCATTCCTTAATTTTTTTTAAAAAAAGGAATAAAGAATAAAACATGAAGTACCTGGATATAAATCTAATAAAGTATGTACACAACTATGTGTGGAAAACTACAAAACTATGAAAAAATTTTAAAAACCTACATAAATGGAGAAACATCCCATGTTTATAAATTGGAGCTCAATTTTATTGAATCTCATTTTTTCCCAAAATGATCTATAGAGGCAATATAATCTCGGTAAAAATCTCAGAAAACTATTCTATAGATACACACAAACTAATTCTAAAGTTTATATGTAAAAGCAAGAGACCTAGGATAATCAATGCATGTTAAAGAAGAACAAATTTTAAGGACTCACACTCTCAGTTTCAAGACATATTATGAAACTACAGTAATCTGAATAGCATGATATTGATGAAAAAAATAGATAGATAGATCAATGGAACAGAACAGAGAGACCAGAAATAGATCCAAACATATAAAAATGAACTGGTCTTTGACAAGAAGCAAAGGTAAATCAATCAAAGTAGTCTTTTCAACAAATTGTCCTAAAACCAACAATAAAATCACACACACCTAGACAAAAACTTTATACCTTTCACAAAAATTAACTGAAAATGGATCTTAGGCCTATATGTAAAACTTAAAACTATAAAATTTAAAGAAAAAAAAAACAGGAGAAAATCTAGATGGTCTTGAGTTTGAAAATGAGTCTTTTTAAAAAATTTTTATTGAAATTCAATTTAGTGTATATATCTTATTGGATAGACCCCTTATTATGTATGGCATCTTTCTTCATCTCTTATTACAATCTTCAGTTGAAAATTTAGTTTGTCTGGGGGTGCCCAGGTGGCTCAGTTCCTTAAGTGTCCAACTCCTTATTTCAGCTCAGGTTGTGATTTCAGGGTCCTGGGATTAAGCCCCATATCAGGCTCCATGCTCAGCGGGGAGTCTGCTTGAGATTCTCTCTCTCCCCTTTTCCCTCTCCCTCTGCCCCTCCCACCACTCACACCACTCATATTCTAAAATAAATATAAAAATCTTCAAAAAAATAAATAAAATAAAGTCTAGTTTGTCTGCTATAAGGATGGCTACTCTTTTGATGTCCATTAACATGATAAATCATTCTCTATCCCTTCACTTTCAATTTGGAGGTTTCCTTGGTTCTAAAATGGATCTCTTGTAAGCAACATATTGATGGATCTTGTTTGTTTTTTAATCCATTCTGATAACCTACGTCTTTTGATTTGAGATTTTAGTCCATTTACATTCAGAGTAATTATTGAAAGATATGAATTAGTGCCATTATATTACCTGCAAAGATGCTGCTCCTGTAGACTGTCTCTGTTCCTTTCTGGTCTTTGTTACTTTTGGGCACTCTTTCTACTCAAAGGTTCCCTTTAATATTTCTTGCTGGGATGGTTTAGTGTTCACAAATTCCTTTTAGTTTTTGTTTGTCTTGGAAACTCTTTATCTCTCCTTCTATTCTGAATGACAGCCTTGCTGGATAAAGTAACCTTGGCTGTATACTTTTCCCATTTAGCATGTTGAATATACCATGTCAGTCCTTTCTGGCCTGCCAGGTCTCTGTGAACAGGTCTGCTGCCAGCCTTATGTGTTTAGTCCAGTATGTTAAGGACCTCATGTCTGGAGCTGCTTTCAAGATTTTCTCTTTATCTTTGCAATTTGTAAGTTTCACTATACCTGTTGTGCACTTGACCTGTTTCTGTTGTTTGTGAGTGGATTTCTTTGAGCCTCTTGAACTTGAATGCCTGTTCCCTTCCATAGACTAAGGAAGTTCTCAGCTACAATTTATTCAAATAAATCTTCTGTCCTTTTTGCCCCACTTTCTTCTTCTGGGACTCCTATAAAATGGATATTATTTCACTTTATGGAATCACTGAATTCCCTAAGTCAACCTTCATGATCTAACAGTTTTCTTTCCATCTTTTTCTCAGCTTCATTATTTTTTTCAAAATTTATCTTCTACATCACTGATTTGTTCATCTTGGGACTGCATCTCAGTAAAAGCATTTTTAACTTTGACCTGACTAGATTTTAGTTCTTTTAGCTCTACAGTAAGGGATTCTCTAGTGTCCTCATTGCTTTTTTCAAACCCAGCCAGCACCTTTATAATTGTTTTATACTCTACTTCAGACATCTAACTTATATCCATACTGATTAAATCCCTGGCTGTGAGTACTACCTCCTGTTTCTTTGGGGGTTAATTTCTCATCATTTTGTCCAGAAAAGAAGAAAGAAAAAGGAAAAAACAACAAAAAACAAAAACAAAAACTAGATCCTGGGTATGTTTTGGTTTGCCTGTTAAAAGAAACTAGATCTGAAGAGAAAAAAAGAGAGAAATATTTATATATATATATATATATATATATATATATATATATAAAATGAAAGGAAACAAAAATAAAAATATATAAAGTATACATAAAAATAAAATTTTAAAAGAATTGAAAAAAGAATTGAAACTGAAGAAATAATAAGACTAAAAAATAAAAATACAAAGAATGTTATATACTGTTTTCCCCTAGAGCTGAAGCTTTACTGCCCTCTAGGATCAGTAAACTTGGTGTTAGCAAGTTGTTTTTACTTGTCTTCTGTGGGAGGGGCCTATTGTGTTCATTCTCAGGAGGACTTACCCTGGTGGAAATGTGCCTCCAGTGCAAGGGGTAAGCAGCTCTAGACTCCACTAGGTGGTGCTGTTTTGCTCCCTGCTGATGTCTAGAGTGAATATGGCAGTGCCCCACTCTCTAGCCCTGGAACTGAAAATCTGTGCCCTCCCCTACTCTTCAGTGAGCCACCACAGTACAATCAATTATCTCCCTGGTTTCCCTCAGGACTCTGTTCACTGTGCCTGTATCCAAGTGTTTTTATATCAGGCACACAACTGAGTTTCAAATTTCCAAAATTTAGGGACTCCCACAGCAGGGACCAGCACTATTCCTCTGGGAGAGGTCTTGCCACGCTTCTGCCTTTTGCTGGACCCATCTCAGGAAAGCAATCACACAACTGCTCAGCAATTCACAGTTTATGGCAACACAGAGCAGAAAACTGGCACCTCAATTCACTCTTCTTAGGAACTTCCCCATGCCTATGCCTGGGAACCTTGTCACATTTATACACACCTGTTCTTCTAACCCCTAGGGATCCTCAGACAATGCTATTACACCACGCCACTTTGCCACTTGACCATCTTTAAGCCAGGCATGTCCTCACTGCACCAGACTTCCAAAAGTTGCAATTTTGCACTCCACCGCTTAAAATACTTCTTGTTAGCCTCCTTAAGCAGGCTCCCTCCCCACCGCTGTATCCTCAGCTGTATCACTCCAGATTCAAGTCTCTGCACCTTCTATCTTCCAAGTGGTGGTTGTTTTTCTACTTGTAAACTTGCAGCATTTGTTTTCTCTGAACTCTGATAGACTTCTCAGATGTTCAGAATGATTTGGTAATTAGTTGTGTATGAGGGCAGAGACAAACTTAGGGTCCCCCTACTCCTCTGCTATCTTAACTCCTCCTTGGCAATCAGTCTGTAGATATAACACTAACTGTATAATCCAGAAAAATATTACAAAATTGCAATTTTATAAAATTTTTAAATTCTTTGTAAAATACAATGTTAAAATCAAAAGACAAGCCAAAAATAAGAAGAAACATTTTCAAAAATGCAAAGCTGATAAAAAAAAAAAACTGGTATACAAACTATACAAGGAACCTCTAAAACTCAGTAGTAAGTAAGCAAACTGTAAGGACCTATTTTAGCCAGAACACTTCCATCCAGGCTAAACAATAACCTTGTTGTTTAACCCTAAAACTGTCCCTGTCCCCCTTCCCCCAAGGGACTTTCTTAAAAACAAGTCCCAGAAACCAGTCCCAGGTAACAAAGCCCAAATACAAGGGTGGGTCAGGCCAGGTGGAGACATCCGATCAGTAGGGGGTGCATACTGTCTCCCTAGTTACCAAGGAGTATGGGCCCCAAACCAACAATTAGATACTACTCTGCACCTATTAGCATGGCTAATTTTTTTCTAAAAAACTGACAATACCAATTCCAGGTGAGTCTGCACAGCAGTCATACCTCTTGTGCATTATTGGTGGGAATTTAAAATGGTTCAGCCACTTTGGAAGACATTTTTCTAATTTTTTTTACAAAGCTAAACATAGTTTTACCTTATGATGCAGCCATTGTGTTTCTAGGTATTTAACCAACTTATTTGAAAACTATGCCCACACAAAATTCAACATGCAATCTCTATAACTTTTATCTGTGATAGCCCAAAATTGGAAACAATCAAGATGTCCTCTGACAGGTAAATGAATAAGCAAATGGTGGTATAAATACACAATTGAATTTTATTCAGAAAAGAAGAAGAAGAAGAGGAGGAGGAGGAGGAGGAAGAAGAAGAAGTAGTAATGAACTACTAAGACACAAAAGACATGGAGGAAACTTAAGTACACATTACTAAGTAATGGAAGCCAGTATGAAAAAGCTACATACTGGACTACTCATTTATCAGACATTCCATAAAAGACAAAACTCTGAAGAGGCTAAAAAGATAACTGGTTGCCAGGAATTCTGAAAGAGGGAAGGGGAAGTTGAATATGAGCAGCACCATGGGGTTTCTATGGTAGTTAACATACTCTGTTTGACACTGTATTATAGGATGTATGAGACTACATATTTGTGCATTTATGTTTATTGAACACTGCAGCACAAAAACTGAACCTTAATGAATGCAAATTTTTTTAAAAAATCTTTTAGGAGATCAAAGGATCCCAGAATTGAAAGCAAAATGTGATAAAACAGCTTCATTATACATATAAAACATATGAACTAACATCACTAAAGGGATTGTGGGGGTACGGTGGGGTAGGTGCTGACCTAAGTAACTTCAGAAATGTGTGGACTCTCTAAGACTAAGGTAAGAGAGACTATGCTCTCACTGATCCTACAGAAATGGATCAACAATTCTAATAGCACTACATGTGAATACTGAATTAAACAGATAAGTAAATAGATGCTGAATGGTGATAGCCAGGTCCTTACTGTAGGAGTGGGAATTTATGGATAAGCAAAGGAAGAGACTAGAATGATCCATGTAGTAATAGATTAGAATTGGAGACAGGAGTAGGAATTCATGGTTGGGTTCATATAGATATACATGATTCTATGAATATCTATAGATACATACATAAATTATTATATACATACATATGTAAAAGACACACACTTATTTCCTTGCTGTGTCAGTTAAGAGGGCTAAAAGCAATGACATCCTGATAGCAGAGGTGCACTTAATACCCAGATCTTGTTTTGTAATACCATTTCACAATAAAGGAAGCCAGGGCCCCTTGGATAAATTGTTGTTTAGAACTGAGGCAGGAGATATACAAGGTGAACCTGGAACATCTTGTAATACTAGAAGTTAGCAAGTACTCAAAACAAAAACAAAAAGCCAACTACCTGAGTATATGCATAAGTCAAAGGAATACAGGAATCCACTGAAAAAGTTGTCCAATCTAATCATGAAAAAAAAAAAAAAAGACAAATTTCAATTGACGGATATGCTAGAAAATGCAAGTAAGCCTCAAAACCATCAGTGTCACCAAAAACAAAGGAAAGCCTAAGAAACTGTCACAGTCGAAAGAAGCCTAGAGAGACATGATGACAAAATACAATGTGGTATCATGAATGGGATCCATGATCACAGAAAGAAAATTAAATAAAAACTAGAGAAATCTAAATAGAGTATGGACTTTTTAATTAGTAATAATTTATCAATATTCATTCATTAACTGTAACAAATGTGCCATTTCAATGTGAGGTGCTAATAATTGGGAAAACAGACTGAGGAATATTATGGAAACTTTTTGTACTACATTCATAATTTTTTTTTTATAAATCTCAAATTGTCATAAAATTAGAAGTATATTAAAAGGTAAATAAATAAACCATTAACGCCATGTAATTTCCTAAATTTGTATTTATCTTTTACTGACCTGTGATATAACCTACCTGCAAACTCCTATTTTAGACCTTTTGAAAACCTCTTATAAGCAATACCAATCTGGTACTCATTATCATTCCCTGGTATACCTAAAATAGCTATTATTGTGACTCTCATTGTATAGAGTAGGAGGTGAAGAGATATTAAGTGCTTTTCTCAGGGGATTTCAACAAATAAGTCATAGAGTATAGACTCTATCCATTCCTCCTTTAATCACACCACTCTGTTACACACTTAGCCTCACACCAAATCATTGACGCAGTCATACAGGCATCACCAGTACCTTACACAGGGTTTTATTAATAATAGACTTAACAAAGTATGTGTACAATAATCAATGCTTCAGGTTTAGGTTTAAAAAAATTTATAACTGAAAGAAGATTCAAGAATAATCTTTCCAGCTACATTTCACTTTGAGAGGAGGAAAATGAAACTCAGAAAGATAAACTAATTTGTAACTTTGTTGCACAACTAGTTAGTATTTGCACCAGAGCTGAAATCCCATTCTGATTCAAATCTTTGTTTCTTCCTCTGGCAGTATGCGAGTTTACAGAATGTAATCCTGGAAGAATTTCTTTATTTATGGTGAAAGACTTATGAAGCTAACTGCTATAAGAAGTGTAAGATTCTTAATAGTTAAAGGAAGCCCCTAAGCAGATGTTGCCTAAAGAGCACGAAAATAAAAATTAACATAAACCAAGAAAGAACAGCTGTAGCTAACCACTCCAGGGCATTAGGTTGAGCCATATGAAGTTGCTGGTTTTAAGCTTTTTATCTGCAAAGTGGCCAGTTTCCTGTGGTTTAGCTACAGTTCCTGACAAATGGATTAGCATAGATAATGTAGTAAAAGCCAAGGGTAAACCTGCTTTTCCCATTGTCTGCATATTAAAATGGCACCTACTGTATGAACCTTTATATATGTATTAAAAATGGCATTTATATATTCATTTACATAGTAAGTATTTATTGAGCATTTTCTATGCAAGATATTGGGAAACTGCTGGTCAGTATCTACTCAATCTGAGCATATGCATAGTCTAGGTTTCAGAAATCCCATGGTATATTTTTCATGATCAATTTTACCACAGTTTTGTCTATTTTTTTTTTAAGATTTTATTTATTTGAGAGACAGAGAAAGCGAGAGAGGGAACACAAGCATGGGGGGGGGCGGTGGGAGAGGGAAAGGCAGACTTCCTGCTGAGCAGAGATCCTGAAGTGGGGCTTGATCCCAGTCCTGACCTGAGCGGAAGGCAGACACTTAATGAACTGAGCCATTCAGGCACCTCTAGGTTTGTCTATTTTTAAAAATATTTTCAGAGAACCAAATCTTTTTTTGTTTTTGTTGTTTTTTTTTTTTTAATTTATTTGACACAGAGAGAGATCACAAGGAAGCAGAGCAGCAGGCAGAGAGAGAGGGGGAAGCAGGCTCCCTGCTGAGCAGAGAGCCCGCTGAGATGCGGGACTCCATCCCTCAGGGCTCCATCTCTCAGGGCTTGATCCCAGGACCCTGAGATCATGACCTGAGCTGAAGGCAGAGGCTTAACCCACTGAGCCACCCAGGCGCCCCAGAGAGAACCAATTCTTGACTTTGCTTATCCTCTTTAGTTTATATTTGTTTTTTCAACATACTTTTATTTTTATTACTTTTCTTTATGTTTAAGTTGAACACTTGCTTGAGGTTTTCAGTTTTTCTTCCTAGCCAATATAAGCATTTGTAGCTAAAATTTTTCCTCAAAGTTATATTCTGATTGTATCCACAAGTTCTGATATATACTATTTTTGCTAGTATTCAGTTGTAAACATTTTCCAATTTATTTAGAAATAATTCCTTGGACTTCAGATTCATGTAGAAATGTGGTTTTAAATTTCCAAGTGTTCAGGGAAGTATTTTCCTTTAAGTTGTTGTTTATTTTTTATTTAATTTCATCATTGCTTCTTGGCCTTTTGGCTAAGATCAAGTGTATTTAATTTCATCATGATCAAAGAATACAGCCTAAATGGAAAAGTCTGATACAGCAGCAGTACAAAAACTCACATCAGTGATCACCTTTGGCTGACTGGTTATCAGGAAGAAAGAATTGCCATCTATGGAAACTAAAAAGGAGGTATTAAACTAGGCAGAAAGCTCAGAAGCTGTTTGCTAGATTATCCAATTTCTGAATCAGAAGTCGTGACAGAGCTTCATTCTTAGCTGGAGTTCTCTTAAAAAGCAGTGCCTGAGACCAAAACATAGATGCTTGTAGTTTATTTGGGAATATGGACCCAAGCAGCACGGTACAGGAAAAGGAGAGTGAAAAAGGTAAATAAGAATAGGCAACACAGAAATGTGTACAAGGTTGGCCACCCCCACAGCCTTTATAATGTTCCTATAGGGACCTTCATGGGATTCCTCAGACCCCTTGTGTACTATTAGAGGGAATGTAAGTCCATACAGTCATTATGGAAAACGGTATGCAGATTCCTCAAAAAATTAAAAATAAAACTACCATAAAATCCAGCAATCCCACTTCTGAATATATATTCAAATGATAGGAACTTGGGATCTAAAAGAGATAGCTGACCCCCTATGTTCACTGCAGCACTATTCACAATAGCCAAAATATGGAAACAATTTAAGTATCCATTGATAGATGAATGGATAATGAAAATGTGAGATACATATATAAATAAAATGGAATATTAATCACTCTTTTAAAAGAAGGCAGTCTTGTCATTTGTGAGAACATGGATAAAACTGGAAGACATTACTACACAAGGTGAAATAAGCCAGGCACAGAAAGACAAATATTCTATGATCTCAGTTATGTGTAGAATCTTAAAAAATCAAAATCAGAACCAGAGTAGACTGGCAGTTGTCAAGGGTTGGGGGAAGGGTGATGGGGAAATGCAGAAATGTTGGTCAAAGGGTATAAATTTTCAGCTATAAAATGAATAAGTTCTGGGAATCTAACAAAGACATTGGTGACTACTGTTAATACTGTACTGTATCCTCAAAATTTGCTAAGAGAGCAGATCTTAAGTGTTCTCATCACACACAAAAAAGTGTTAACTATGTGAGGTGATGGATGTGTTGATTAACTTGATTATGGTGACTGTTTTATAACATATACATGTATTAAAATATCATATTATTTACCTTTAATAATTACATTGTACAACCTAAATCTGTACCATTTTTGTCAATAATACTTTAATAAAGCTGGGGGAAAAAATAAATACATATAAGCAAACAAATAAGAACCCTTCCTTGGAAAACTGTTTCAGAATTGTCCACCCTGGTAAACGAATGGGAAAGTATTCATCTCTTATTTATGCTCACCTTGGTCAAGGGTAGCCTCACACTTCCAGTGGACACATAGATGCAGAAGAGATCCTACGGCATTAGAGAAGGAAGTGAAGAACAGAAGGTATAGGCCTGAGTCAAGGCACTGTCCCATTGCACCTGCCAAAGTCTTTCAAAAACCTCAAGATACCAGCTCCAAAGCATTCCTAGGGTAAGAGGTGTGGTTGAGAGGATACTGAAGTGCCACAAAAGAGATGCCTAATATGCTCTTAAGGCTAACTAAATTTCACTTTGCTTTCCTTTGTCTGTTTTGGGATTATGATTTCTATGGCTCTTCTTGAGGAAAAAGGTTGCTTAAGTTGAAGGATTCCAGTGTATCTGAGTCCTCTACAAATTCAGAGGACTTGGAAATTAAGATGCAATCCTGTCATCTTCCCATTCTAAACCATTTAATAGTTTTTCATTTCTTTTGAAATAAAGACCAGAATCTTTTGGAGCCTTTCCACCTCAGCAAAGCTTCATTTTATGCCTATCTTCCTATCTCTGTGTGCTTTAGCCACACTGGTCTTTCTCAAAAGCCATGCTACTTTCTCCTGAGGCCAATCATTCATACATGCTATTTTTTCTGCCCCTTCTCCTATTTAATTTTCTTTTCAAATCTTATCTCACATGTCTAAGAATTACCTCCAAGAATTCATTTCTGTTTACAAAGATTCTTTTAGGACCTCCTGTTGTTACATGCCCTCATGATATTTAACACCATTTGAAACTATGTTTATTTTCATGCTTATATGACCTATGCTAATCTCATCCATTAAACTAGAAATATCAAGGAGGGCATGTAATTCATCATAATCTACCTGATGCCTAAACTTAGTTACATGCACCTCCAAGGAACAGAAATGTTCATAGACTAAAAGTTTTCTTAGAAAATAATCTGTGTCCTTCCCATCCTTACTGAGTATAGTCTCAAATTCTTGGCCCTTATCATTCAGTAATCCTTGAAAAATTGATATGTTCAGAATACTTTCATTTTTGTTCCCTGGAACAAATTTTGTTGATTAGTTCCTACCTTGAAACCTTTCTCACAGTGTTTCCTCCATAGTTGGAATGTCCCTCTATTTTCTAGCCATGAAAGTTCTTCCACATTTTGAAGACCAGCTCATGTCGCTCCTCTCAGACTCAGTAATTAATCTTCCTACAGAACTCCCGAATCCAATTTTATCTCTTCTGTGGCTTTGTTGTTGTTGTTGTCGTTGTTGTTGTTGTTTAGACTTGGGGTGTGTGTGTGTGTGTGTGTGTGTGTGTGTGTTTTGTGTGCATACCTCCAGCACTCTCATGGATAATGGGCACATTTATTTTAGGACTTAGACCAGAGGTCTTCAGTCATCAGTATGCAACTGAAGTCCAAACGTGTATTTTCTTGAATCCATCACAATCACTCTTTAATAAATGCCAATAAGAGTTAAGAATTGCAGAAACACCTGATAGAGAAAAGTGGAGGTAAGTCAAATATGATTTACTTATCTGAATTATATAAAATAAAGTCATCATAATCAAGGTACCCAGTAGAAAAAAAATAGAGTATCCAACATGGAGAGACATGTATAGATTTCCAAAGCCTCACAGTTGCAGGTGACAACATCTGTATGAGCAAGAATCGAATGAGCACTCTAAGAATCATAGCAGTCAGCTTTCACCTAATCAGTGTATGTGTCAAGGACCACCTCATCTTGGCCTGGAGCACCCATCAATCTCAAAATTCTGCTTTTTACAACATAAACATGGAATATACAACATATAGCCAAGCTCTCAAACCCCATGCTCACATTTTCCAGGTTCGGTCAGGATCGGTCTGATAACACCTCAGAACCCAGTGCTACAGAAGTAGAAAAGATAGCCTGCCAGACATCTCGGGGAAATATAACGGGCTCTACTCATTCTATAAGTCCATATATTGTTTTGTTGCTATTATTAACTGTCTTTTTAGTTTTCAATATCTAAAAATAAGAACACAAAGACCCAGATTTTCTGTTTCTTTTAAAAATTCAGAAGGCAATAGTGGAGAAAGCTTCCCTGGTGGCTACAAAGTAGAAACTTTATGCTTGAAAAGAAAAAAAAAGAAAATTTATCCTATTTCCCAGCAATTATTACATTTCCATGGACAGCTACATTCATTTCCATTACCTACCAGGATGTTATAAGCCTGTTTTGAATCATGACCTAAATTATAAGCTCTTTGTGGGCAGGGGCCTTGCCTCACTTAGTTCAGCTTTTTCCACATCTCCTAACACATGGTATTACCTATAAGCATTGGAAAGAGTAGACTGGTTTTAAGAGCAGTAGACATGTAGTTCAAATCCCAGTTCTTCCTATTTGTAGTTTTATGGCCAGGGAACGAGTTCTTCATTTGTCAAGTAGAAACAAATGTAATACCCATTTGATAAGGTTATTGTGAACTAGATAACTTTGAATTAGATATTTGCAAAATATCAGAAATATAGTAGGCACTCAATAGATGTTCATTTATCATTTTTATTTTTACTTGATTGATTGTGGAATACATGCAAAGAAAAATGAAGGCTAGGTCATCAGGTCAGAAAGAGACACATTAAACAGATGGCAAGACGAAAAGATGAGGCATGAGAGAACAATCTGAAGAAGTCAGGAATGGTGAAGTTTAAACAGTATGGAAATCTGAGGACCAAAGGGCCTGGATAATGCTGAATACATTTTCTTCTCCAATAAGGAGGACACAAGCCATCCCTGCAGGCTGTACGTATTTCCTGGTTTATTACACCAGGTCTGTTCTCACACTGTGCTAGCCCATAATTTACATGGCAAATGAAAGTAGGATCTAAGACAGAAACACAGAGCCTACTAAGGCTGGTACTCTTACAGGTCAGGTAGGCCAACCATCTGCAACATAGAGTAATAGACTCACATCCTTCATATCTGCTCTCTATGAGGACAGCAACTGCAAACACATAATAATATTTATTATTAACACTTTTATAATATATGTTGCTTATACTGTTATATTGATCTCTCGCTATGAGTTAGACCCTATGCTAAATGTTTTACATATATTGCCATGACTAATTCTAAAGACTATAGAATAAGTTTGAATATGTACTATTATTAGCTACCTTTTATAAATATGGAATCCAAGACTCATAGGAATTACATATCTTGTTATTTCTCACATGGGTACTACGTTTGAAGCCACAGTTTGAATCAACAGCTGTCTAATTTCAGAACCCTTGTTATTAACTAAAAAAAAAAAAAGAAGAAGAAGAAGAAGAAGAATGGAGAAGAGGGAAGGAGAGGGAAGAGGAGAAGAAAAGAAAAATTTTGTTTTGCATGGGAAAAATACCCAGGGTACCCAAAGGTTAATTCTGGCTATCTGCAAGTTATGTAAATTTTAATTAACATTTTCTAATTTTCAAGAACAGACATTGAATATTCATAATTTTTAAGAACCAATAAAAATATATTTTTTTAAAAACCTTATTGTGCGGTGCCTTGGGTGGCCCAGTGGGTTAAGCCTCTGCCTTCGGCTCAGGTCATGATCTCAGGGTCCTAGGATCACGTCCCACATCAGGCTCTCTGTTCAGCGGGGAGCCTGCTTCCTCCTTTCTCTCTGCCTGCCTCTCTGCCTACTTGTGATCTCTCTCTCTCTCTCTCTCTCTCTGTCAAGTACATAAATAAAATTTAAAAAAATATTTTAAAATTTTTAAAATTTTAAAATTTTAAAAAATATTTTAAAATTCTTAAAATTTTAAAATTTT
Source organism: Mellivora capensis (assembly GCA_004024625.1). NCBI lineage: Eukaryota > Metazoa > Chordata > Mammalia > Carnivora > Mustelidae > Mellivora > Mellivora capensis. The sequence continues at coordinate 11,732 of PISX010008204.1, read as the reverse complement.
AAAAAATATTTTAAAATTCTTAAAAAATAAAATAATAAAATTAAAATTAAAAATTAATTTAAAAAAAAAACCTTGTTGTCATTGAGCCATCAACATTGGTCATAACCATCATTATTGCTCAGTCAATTAATCACTGTCCTTGGTTGATTTGTGATCTACTAAAGGATAAAAACCATGGATATAAATAAATGGCTCTATGACTATCTCATCTTCTATTGCTATTAGTAGGTATAGTGCTTTTGGTATCTGTTCTGTTCCCCTGCCCCTATAAAGGTTGATGAAAAATCAGTTACCCTAAAGCCATCTAAAATTGAAATCCAGTGCTTTTGTCCCTCTCAGCAACACTCCCACCAGTGCTCCTCCAACTATAACATGAATACTGCCAGAGAATATACCACCTGCTAATGCAGGCTAGCTATCCTGGAAAGTTCTGACTTCTAGAAAGCATTTTTTAAATCTGGAACAGAGCTTTTTCCCCATACCTCCATACACTGATCCCTGCTCTGTTTTTTAGGGAAAAGAGAGATTAAATCCCACTATACTAAAATGGAAAGAAGAGAAAATAAATAAGCTTAAAAACAAAAGAGAAAGGGAAAAAACACATACGTAGAGAAACTAGAGTAATCCAAATAAATTGCAAGTCAACCAAGAGTACTACTGCATTATTAGTGGCCCTCCGTAGATATTTGTTGGAGCAAGCAAACTGTTATTTACATACACTTGGAATTGTTCAATTTGTTACACCTATCAAAACTGAGTCTGCAGTTACATGGTTTTGGCAGTTCTTCACAAGTACAAGCCCTGATGTCCTTAACATACAACTATGCTCCCTTCCTGAGCCAGTCTTAAAGTGCACACATCAGTGGGTATTAATTCAGTGATCAGTAAATATTTACTGAGCATTGTGCCACATACCATGATATGTTCTGGCATGAAGCAGTTAAAAAACAAAAAAACAAAACAAAAAAAACAAAATTCCAGGTAATGATGGAGTTTACATTTTAGAGGGATAGATTATAAGTAATAAATATTGAATTTGATAAGTGTTATGAAGGAAAATAAAGCATGCAAGGGGATTAAGGGTGACTAGGATAGAAATGCCATTTTACATAGTATAATCAAGAACTTCCCTTTGATGACTCCACATTCGAGCAAAGACTTGAAAGAAATAAGAGAAAAAAGCTCCATGTACCTCCAGATAGAGGGAATAGTAATACACAATTCCTGACATAAAAGTGAGCTTAGAGTAGTCAAAAAAACAAGAAGAAGGAGGAAGCCAAGGGGAGAGTGGTGAAAGATATTAAGAGAAAGGAACAAGGAAGTACCAGGAAGTATCAGGAAGATGGTGGGAAGGAGTGGGAAAAAATCGTGTAAGGTCTTATCATCCAGAGTACAATTTTTTTAAATTTCAAACTGAGAATTTGCAGGAAGGTTTTGAGCCTGGGTGAACTGCTACGGTAACTTGATAGAAATAACTAAAAAGAGAATGAACAAAAGTAGGGATTTCAGTTAAGAAGATATCAGAGGAACCAAATAAAAGTTGTGGTGACTTGAACCATGAGAGGAATACGGGAGGTGATGGCAAATGATCAAATTTGAGATACATGTTTTAAACTAGGAACAAAAGCAGTGACTGATAAATTAGAGGTTGTATTACTTTGTTAGGGCTGTCTTAAAAAAACACCACAGACTGGGTGGTTAAATAACAAATCTAGAGGCTAGAAAACCAAAATCAAGGTGTTGGCAGGACTGGTTTCCTCTCTGATGCTTCTCTCCTTGGCTTGCAAGTAGCCCTCTTCTTTTCCCTGTACCTTCACATAGTCCTTCTGCTGTGTGTATCTGTGACCTAATCTCCTCTTCTTATAAGGACAACAGTCATATTGAATTAGGACCCACACCCATGACCTCATTTTACCTCAATTACCTCTTTAAATAGGGCCCTATCTCCAAATGCCATCATATTCTGAGGTATTGTGGGTTAGGGCTTCAACATATGAATTTCTCAGGGCCAAAATTCAACCCATAACAGATGTAGAATGTCAGAGGAAGAGCAGTCTCCAGAATGACCTTACATCCTGAACACTAAAATTCTAGTTACCACTTATTGAAAAAGGGAGACCAGGGGAATAGGAGGTATGAAGGTAAAAATCATCCCGGTGGCATACCTAATAAACTGTTGGATGGGACACTGGAATTCAGGAAAAGTCAAAGATACTGGAATGTATGTCAACAAATACATGGTGTTAAGACATGGGATGGTTGAAATCTCTTTCAGAGTATATTTGGGTAGAGAATAGAATAAGAATGCAGATGGAGACCTCTGCCATTCCAGTATACAAAATTCTAGTATAAGCCATTCCAATATAGTAAAGGAATCACCATTGGGATAGGAGGGCCCAGAAAGATGCACCTGTGAAGGATAGTGAATAAAATTTTCAAGAAGGAGGAAAGTATCAAATGTATCAAAGTGTGAAAATAAGACTAGTAACAAGACCACTGGATTCTTCCACCTGAAGGTTATTAGTGACTTTGACTAAAGCAATACTGGTAACATGGTAGAGATGAAATCTTAACTCCCCACATATAACAGGTAGTTTCTGCATTACTTCTGCTACTTTACTCCCAGCAGCTAGAGTGCGTAGAGTGGACAGCAATTATCTGGATGTCAACCTGGATCCAGTTATCTTCTGACTCTATGATTAGGAACTCCAGTTCCTCCATTTGATTAAGAACCTGATAGCTCACCTACCTCTTGCCACTTTATTCTTGCCATGAGATGAAGCCAACCTCACTTGAAGTTCTTCTCCAAATCAAATCAATCACCCCAAAACACAAGTCTTCTACCCATTCAGAACAAGAATCCCAGTTGCCTACCTAGAAAAACGTGCTGTCATTTTAAACACTCTCTCTCAGCCAATATGTATTATTATCTGAGCTGATACTTCTGGGGAGTTACCTAAAAGGCTTGCCACCAGAAAATTATTCTAGATATAACAGATGACTATGTATCTAGGAGGCTATGCACCAGAATAATTCAAGCTGCAAATTCTTCTAACAGAGATCCTATTTTTGCAATCATCCATTTTATAAATTAAAGCATTTTTTAAATTAAAGCATTCTTTCCACACTATGGTATGTGAAAAGATTGTATCTACCAGGCATGCTGATGGCACAATGGTTATCTATTACATGGATATGGCGGTGTGTTTCATAATAGATGGCAACAATGATTTCACATCAATACACACTAGTTGTTACTGTTAGCCATTTTGGTCAGTTAAATTTATTTTTGAAATTAAATTGCAGTCATGCAAGCATAAACAAACTGTAGGAATTTTGAATAAGCCAAGTTTATGCAATACAATCTGGGAGAAAAAAAAAAGTGTTATCCTTTTCTTCTCTACTGCCCAGTCTGACATCCTCTGTAGGCCTATCTCATAACTGCTCCCCAGATGCTGTTTGTAAATCACAAAGTAGTCATCACTTAGTTAGCCATATGTCCAGTCAGGTGTAGGAAAAAATAAATAATATCTAGACTTAGAGTTGAAATTCCTTCCCTTTCCCAGCTTAGAATTAAAGGTACGTGTCTGATTTTATTTTCCACTTCTTCTGTGCTTTTACTCTTCTTTCCTTACTTACCAGGTTGCTTCAGTATCTCTAGGGTTGAGCAGAGGGGAGATAGAAAAGTTTTAAAGGCAGAAAAGTCTTAGATTACTGGCCTACCATATGCTCATGTCTGTACTCTCTGGACTTGAGATAATCAAGAGGACTCATTCTCTCATAGAATGTTTCCATGGATTCTTTAGAAAGGGCCCTTGGATCAAATGCTGAAGTCTTTTTCTAAAGTTCCCTAACATGGACAATATACCCCCTTTCAACCTCTGGGTATATATGGAAATTTCCACAAATAATCTCTTTTATTTCTTTGTTGGTATTCCATCATCCTTCCAAAGTACTCATTGGACAATATCCCTTTAACATGACTTCAGCTTCCATATCTCCGCCCCCCCCCCCACACACACACCCTCTCTCTCACACACACCCCTTTGTTCCTCACAAAACACACCTTGACTCATTGTGGGTAGGAGCACAGCACAGGTACTTCTACAATGCAGCCACCTACCTTACTTCAAACATGCAGCTCCAGGCACACCCTTTCACTTTGAGACCTCTCAAGCAGGGTCCAGTACCAGACTATGCATCTTAATAGACTCTAGGGTCACAGGATCAAGTTCTCCAAGTGACCTCCTTGAAGCCCATTTCATCTGACAAAAAGGAAGAGCCACTGACAGCATTGCTCATGAGTCTAGAGGACTCACAGCACACTGACAATAAGCCAGAACATTCAGCTCAAATTCCCAGCCACTTTTGGTCTCTCCAATGTCTTAAATAACTGAGGAGGGAGGTAAACTAAATGCTAAGAAAACAGTTCTTGATTGCTTGCTTTCTAAATTCCATGCAGGTAGATTTGCACATCACTTTGGAAGGTGTTTGCCATCTATTTTCTTGAGATTTTCACTAATAATGACAGAAAAAAATGTATTTTTATCTCACTACATTCGCATATAAATATATTGCATAATAAAAACATTTTCTTTGGGGAATTAATATATTTAAACTCTAGAAAAACTGTTCAGTCTAGATGGTCAAGTCAAAGATATCCTAGGTAAAGAAACTTCTATTTGGCTTTAAAATGTGGCCTAGTTATACGATGGAATGCTGGTCAACAAAGCTGAATGAAGTAGATACACATTCAATAACAAAGATGAATCCCAAGAGTACTATGCTGAGAAAGAAAGCTAGACATAAAAGAGTACATATTTATGATTCCATTTAGATGAAACTCTAGCAAAGACAAACCTAAATTTTTAGTAAAGAAAGCTTATCAGTGGTGCCTTAGAAAATGGGGAGGGGAGTTCACTAGAGTGGGACACAGGAATTTCAGAGGTGACAAAAATGTTTGTGGTGAATATATGGATATGTGGGTATATCAATTTATCAAAGCTCATCAAAATGTACACTTTAAAAATTTTTTAAATGTACACTTTAAATGCTCTTTTTAAATTTTACATAAATACATATAAAAATTGGATGTGAAAACTACACACCAGGACTGTACCATATTTTCCCTTATGGAACTGCTTTCATTGAATTGTTCTTTATTTTTATGTTGCATCATAAAGCCCCCAAAAGATATAATAATAATATCCCTTATATAATAGCCTTACCAACACAAGCTGTATTTTCTGAAGAGATTCTTTTTTGTGAGTTGTTCATCATTCCTTCTATGACAATAAACAACAACAAAAAATATTCATTAATATGTGAGTTACTTCCAAACAATGGCTTATTTTTATCCTATGGATACTAAATCACATAAAAGATCATTTTTCCTCTCTCAGGTTACTTCCACCAAAGTCAAAACTCTGAAACCTCTGGGTCTCATGGCATGCTTTCTGTATATTAACACAGCCTTGTAGTTCTCTTATTTTTCCTCATTAAAATTAAAGTATCCTGTATTGGCATTGATTTATTATTGCCAAAAGGAATGAAGAAAGTAAAGTAAAAAACAGATTCATGAAAACATCTGTCAACTAAAGAGAAAAGACTATAAAAGCAACCATACCAATAATTAAACTCCAAATGCTAAAGACCTGCCCAATCCCTTTAGAGACACACAAGACATAAAAATTCATCACAGAATTCAAGCATACAAAAAACAGATTCTGTTTTATGCCAGGACTATTGCTGAGAAATCTGAGCTGTGGGTCAAGGGGAGACAATCTAAGGAAATCATCCTACTAGGAAGACTCTGAATCTTGTCTTGCAAAGGAAAGAATTATGAAAGAGTAACTTAATTTTATTAACTGGAAAAAGGACTAAAATGCCCATTTCACCATGTTTTTTAAAGTATTAATTAAAATATTGTATGTGTGAGAGAGCCTGCTAGTATTGGTGTTGAAAATAAAAGTTAATGAAAACTAAATTATATAAACAGTAGCTAAGAATACAAAGGTTGGCGGTTTATTATTGAGGAAAGAGTAATCCAAGAAGAGTGTGCACACCACATACAGCTGCTTATCAGACAATAAGGGCCTAAGATGAATAAACAGCCTATAACTATTTCAGTATTTTCTCCTTCTGGCAATTTCTGATTGTTATCGTGCTCGTTCCTTCCACAGCTGTTCTCAAGTTCACTAGCCATCTTGTTGTGTTTTATCCTGTCAACATGTTTCTCACATCCTCTTCCATCTCTCCTTCTCAAGCATTCCCAGTAGAATCCCATATAACAAGCAACATTTCCTTCACATTTTCCTTTTATTTCTAGTTTGCTCCTAGCATGTCTTCACAGGGAAGGGGGCAACATTGCCAAGACTTTCTTCAGCTTTAGTAGGGGAAACTGCTAAGCATGCTCCAATTTTTCTCTCTAGGTCCACAGGTGGTAAAGCCTTTATGTTCATCTACTGGCTCATTTGACAAGGAATAATTGAACATCTTCCAAGTCCTGCTGTGTAACCAATGATTGCAAAGTGAGTTCACAAACAATACCTCAACAGTCCTCAGCATCATCTTGAAGTGGCCTTATCTATGTCCTTATTTCATACAGGGAAAAACAACTGAAACTAAATGAGGCACAGTGACATTTCTAGCCTAAAGATTAGACTCTGATCTCTCACCCTCTGCAGAATGGCAGTTTAGAAGGACCCTCCTGTAACAACATAACTAATTCCTGGGTGTATTAAAATAGACTTCATAATAAATTACAAACATATCATGAAGTGGGGGAGGAAAGAAGGAAAGAAAAACAGCAGAAACAAAGAGCTAAAACAAGATTTGAGAATAGTTGGTTGTAGGAGAATATGGAAGCCAGGTACCTTAGGATAAGTGCCCACATTAGTGCTATGCTATCTTGAGCCCACAGGAAGATGTACAGGATGAAGCTGGGACTGCTCCACTTTAAGCCTGGACCCTCAACGAGGACAAGTGCAGGACTAAAACAGCAATGCCCACCAGTTTCCAGTAGAAATAAATGCCATCCTCTGAAGGAAAATGTCATGAGTTTAATACCTTTGGGTGCACTCAAAGTAAACTGAACCATGAAAATATTAACAAACACAAAAGGAAACAAACCACTATATGATTTGGGAGAAACAACAAATAATAAATATTTTTAGATGATCAAAGACCTCAATTATGAAATTTAACAGTGCATTCAATGTTTAAAGAAAAAGTTAAGACAGAATTAAGAACCTAGAACGTAAATAAAAGAGGGGGAAAAAGGAGGAGAAGAAAAAGCAGCAGCAGCAGCAGCAGCAGAGCTAGTACTGTAGTACTGAAAGGTCAAAAAGGGGATAAGGGAGGACATACCACAGAGGCAATGGAATGCCCATGACTAAGGCAGCAGAGTAGGTGGCAGAGAGGTAGCAAGGAAGGAGGGATTACCGCAAAAGCCGCAGCAAGCCCAGTAGGCTATAGAATGTATTATAGTGCAGATATCCCATTGACAAATTCTTCCAACTTCTGTATATTTGAAAATGTCTATTTCATTTTTCAAAAAAAAAATTTCCTTGAATATAAAATGTTAACAATTTTTTCCAGCCTTGCAATGATGTCATTTCATTGTCCTCTGTCATTTAATTTTTCTTTTAAGAAACAAGATGTCGTTCAGATTGTTGTTCCCTTATGTGTAAAGTTTCATTTCTGTCTGGCAGTTTTCAAGATATGTTCTTCACCTTTGATTTTAAACTGTTTGATTACTACATGGTTTATTTGCATGTACCCTGGTTATTTTTCACTAAATTTCCTGGAGCTCTGCTTATTTTAGTTTTTTAAATCAAATTTGTCAAATGTTCAGTGAATAAGTTTTCAAATAAGTTGCCCTAGCAATTCTACTCTTAGGTAATAACCCAAGGGAAATGACAACACAGCTCCACAAAAAAAAACGCTATATGAAAAGCATTATACTAGCAAAGATCTGTAAATAACCCAGATGTCCATTACCAGCTAAATGGAAGAACACACTATTAAATATTCAAACAACTGAATGCACTCAAAACAAAAAGGAATGAAGTACTAATAAATAGAGTAATATGCATTAATTTGAAAAATATGATATTCAGTTTAATAGCCAGATATAAAATAATATACTTGGTATGGTACTATTTATATAAAATTTTAGAGCAGAACAGGTAAAACTAAGCTTTGGCTGTAGATACTGGAACAGTATGGTCTGGTAAGGGAAATACTGACTGGGAGGAGGTACAACAAAATTTAAAATTTACTGGGGTATGAAAACATTTTAGATTCTAATTGGGGTGGTTATTACACAATAGTACCCCACCCCCCACAAAATCAAGGAGAAGGCTGAAAAATTAATTAAACATGTCCAAAGAGAGAAGTTGAGAAATGGAAACTAAATCAGAAGAAATTATACAAAGTAAAGCACAGAAAGAGCAAGAAAAAGTAAATTATAATAGAGACAGGAAAGACATTTTCTCTTTCCGTTAATTTCACAAGCAAGGGGTTTGTATCAACATTTTGCAAACAATTAATCAAAAATTCAAGTTAAAACATTTTAAATATCTTCCTAAAATAATACAGAGCTGACAAGAGGCTATGAATCATTACACTGAAATCTATACAAAGGCAGGAATCCAATGAGATGAGTTGAGAACTGAAACCACCTTAGTTGTGAGGGTTTTTCCCAAACTTGTAAAAAGCTTAGATTGTGAGAGTCTCCTAGGACTTAGGGCACCATAATAAAGGCTCAGGAGCAATAATATCTGTGCCTGAAGGGGCAGTTCACTTAGGTAAGAATGACCTAAATAAACCCATCCAACCCGGTCCCAATCCTAGGCAACTGCAAGGAAACATGCTTTGCTTCTGAGGTTGAGGAAGGGAGATGCTGTGTGGAAATAATGCCACAGGAGCTTTAAGGCTATATGTAAATCTCAAGCCTATTTATGGCTAAAATTTTTACCATCTTTGTAGTTCTGAAAACTTCAAGTAGAAGCAAGATAAAAGTGGTCCTTGATAAGAAAGGCTCCTTGGTGACTGGGAATAACCAACTCAAAGACACTGGAGATAAAAGCAGCTCAGAGAAGACCCACAAATAATTTTCTATGGACACTAAACATTTCACAGTCAAATATGAGCCCAGAAGAAAACAAGGCACCATGAGGAGAATCATCTCACAAAATGAATTAAAAATAAACCAGCGGAAACAAACTCATATGAACTTCAGAAAAATTTGCTAATTTTGCAATTATCAACTCTTATTTACTTCAAATACATTTTATAGCAAGGATGTACAGAAATTAAAACTCTTGTAAATAGTGAAGCCATTGTAGAAAATGTCTGGCAGCTCCTCAGTAAATTAAATAGAGAACCAACAAATTATCTAATCTGCTTGACCAACTTCTTTCTTCAAAGCCCACTCCAACCTACTAACCTATCATATAGAGTGGACATCTTTATACTCCATATTTCAGTGCTTGATGTGTGGCCATTCAAATGACCAGAGTTTTAGTTCAGGAAGATGTGGGATTCAATCCTAGATCTGCTACTTTTTAGATTTGTGATACTGACCCAATCAATTAATTTCTCTTAGGTTCAGTTTTTCAATCTACTAACCAGTTACAACAACAACCATGTAAGAACTAGTGATAATTAGGGCTTATTTTTGTGCCAGACATCTCCTAAAGTTCTAAGGGCCATGAGTGCAATAACATAGGCATTTAATAAACTAAAACATCAAAAATATTTTACTTCCCTCCATGTCTATTTCCTTTAAGATCTCATAGATTGTCTCTATAATTCTATAACCAGTTTCTAACACTGTATCTGGAATATATCAGGTTTAACTATATGTCTCTAACTATCAATAGAGATCTTTGTAGTATAACTAAAATTCTGACTCATGAGACTACTATAGGCTATCTTTTGTCATCAGTAAGACACCAGATGGAAAACACCACTCATCAGCAGGACAACATCAAGCATTCCTCTTCAACAGGACTCCCTGGAATGGTCTAGCACATCAGTGTACACAACTCTCAGGGAGGTATCTATTTCTCAGGTGACTGCTCAGATGCAAGGAGATGAAATTCACATTAGACAGGTTTATCACTTCTCCATTCATACTTAACAATTGTCTCTAAAATTCACTGACTTAAAACAACAAACCTCCCCCCACTCCTTAATTGCACATTTTCTGTTGTTCAGGAATCTGGGTGCAATTTAGCTGGGTCTTCTAGCTCGGGATTTTTCCCAATGCTGTAATCAAAGCAGCAATGCAGTCATCTCATGACTTACCCTGGGGAGTATTCACTTATAAGGTCATTGGTTTGTTTATTGGCAGAGTTCAGATTCTCACAAGGTTTTTTTTGGACTGAGGGCATCAATTCTTTTCTGGCTACTGGCTTGATGCTTCCCTCAACTCCTGGCTATGTGATCCTCTTTATACAACAGCTTATAACACAGCATCCACACTTCCATCAGAGCACAAAAGCAAGAGGTTGAACAAAAACAAAACCAGGGTCTTTTTGTAACTAGTCTTGGAATCAACATTCCATTAATTTTGCTCTATTCTATTTGTTAGAAGTGAGTCACTAAGTCCAGCCGAAATTCAAGTGGAAGAAATCACACAGGGCATAAATAGCAAAAGTAAAGCACGACTGGGATCCAGTTTGGAAGCTATTTACCACAGGCATGGTGGAATGCTAAGTAGCTTAGATGCCTCATTTCCAAAAAGAGTCAATAGATCTTGTTTCCCTCAAGGATAAGACAGTTACAAATTATTGTACTCTGGAAGTCTAAGTTATGGCATTTGCATGAGACATTTATAAGTCTCATATAGTTTCTGACATCTTTTTTAAAAAAGTTTTTCTGAGATATGACTGCCATATAAAAAGTTATAAACATTTAACATGTAAAATTTGAAAGGCTTAGGTATAAGTATATAACCACAAAGCCATTATCACAATCAATATCATAAAATTATATTACCTCTCAAACTTCCCCCTGCCCCTTTGTTTTCTTTTCCTTTATAGGAAGAACATGCAACATAAGATCTACTCTCTTAATGAATTTTTAAATATACAATACAGTACTCAATAATAGTCCCTATTTGTACAAATTTCCAGATATTTTACATAACTGAAACTTTGGACCCTTGACCAATACCACCCTACTCCTCCCTCCCCTCAGCTGCTGGCAAATTCCACTCTACTCTCTATTGCTGTGTCTATTTTGGGTGCAATCCCTATCAAAATTCTACATTCCCTGATTCAAAACATATTACAAAGTTACAGTAAGCGAAGGAGTATACTAGTATACTAGTGGCATATATAAACAGACATATAAACGAATAGAGAGCCCAGAAATAAACCCACACATGTACAGTCAACTGATCTTTGACAGGGACACCAAGAATACACTATGGGGAAAAGACCATCTCTTCAAGAAACGGTGTCGTTTCCACATGCACAAGAATGAAATTGGACTGTTGCACCATACACAAAAGTGAACTCAATTACACTGTACACAAAGATAAACTCGAAATGGATAAAGGACCTCAATGTGAGACAGGAATCCATCAGAATCCTAGAGGAGAACATAGGCAGTAACCTCTTTGATATCAGCCACAGCAACTTCTTTCAAGATATGTCACCAAAGGCAAAGGAAACAAAAGCAAAAATGAACTTTTGGGACTTCATCAAGATCAAAAGCTT